>PVJD01015581.1:0-24352 GCA_004026545.1 Mormoops blainvillei
CTGGGCCTACCGTGGAGGCCGTCTGGGGAGTGACGCCGCACTGAGAGCTGCCCACTTCCACCCCGGACCCTCAGTCCTCCTGGCTGTGGCCTGGTCACCAGACCACCCTACCCACCTCTGCAGTCACTCAGGCCTGAGGAAAGCAATGGGATCACGTGGAAGAGCCCAATTCCCTCGTAGTCAGGAGCAGGGAGTCAAGCCAGGGCTTAGGAGGTCTGGGTTCTGATATCTGCTTCACACCATCTCCCACCTACCCATTGCTTCCTCAGTAATAAGATCAGAGATCGGGCTAAGAGGAAGGTCCCCTCCCCCAGGGGGACTCCCCAAATAAGCCCTGGGTGGCAGGGCCCTATCACCAGGAAGGTGCATGTTCCCTGAGGCCAACCTTCTCCACGCAGAATCCAGGCCAATAAAGCTGGCATTGAGCCCAGGGACGTCCAACATGCGCTGTTGGTAGGGTACCCCCTTTCTCATGGTTGAGGCATCCCCCACTCCCACGTGGGTCAGGCCAGAGCAACCCACGCCCTGCAGTTAATATTTCAGTCAGAACTCGGACTTACAGCCAATTAACCTTTTTCTCCTTCTTATCCCAAAGGAAATTGCCTTTCCTGTCAGTCAACTCTCTAATTACCAGATGGGACGTTTGAGATTTTGAGGACAATTAGGGGGAGGTCTGTCTTTTCCCAAACTCCCCAGTGTCCCCTCCTCTTCAGGCCCGCCCCTGTCTGGAGCCTTCCTCTAATTTGGAGCCACTTAGAAAAGACAAGGAAGCCTTTAAAGCTAGGAAGAATGTCTCCCGGAATGCATCCTGCCTGTTTTATAAGCTGCGGCCGAGAGCACTGATGAAGGCGCCCGGGCTGCAGAAGCACGGGAGAGGCACCATGGTCAAGGGACCTGTGGACGCAGCATCCTGCTGTAAAAATAGCTGTGGGTTTGATGGCCGGAGGAGGAGAAAGGGCAGGATTCAGCTGCTCGGCAGGCCAGAGTCACCCTAAACCAGAAAGAGAGGAACCTCTAAACCAGGCCTGACAGCTCTTTGCTGGGTCCTGCTTAGGCCTTCGAAACCACCGTTCAGTGGTTTGGATGCCGCTTCTGAGCAGCCCCATTCCCTCTGCACCCACCCCTCTCCTGCCTGACGCTGGACCTTCATGCTATGCACCTAGGTATCTGAGCAGCCCTATGGGTGCCCTGGGATATTTCACACATTCACCTTCTCTTCTCTCAGAGCAATGAGAGCTCCTGTCTTGTCTTCCTCATCCTTAAAGGTCTAGTTTGTTGAACCCCACCCCCGCATAACGCCCCCTCTAAATGAGCGGTGGCACTCCTCGTCTGCGTCCCCTCACTCAGAACCACACCCATTTTGCTCACCGCTGTGTCTGCAGTGCCCAGAACTCAATAAATACTCAATAAATATTTGATGAATGAATGAATAAAAGCATACATTGTCTGACTGGATTACTAAAATGGTCCAGACTCAGGGATTATCAAGGATGAGCTTTTAGTGCCCCGGAACACCCAATGTAGGGCCGCAGTAGACAATCAATGAGCGTTTTGCCAATCTGAGCTGCCTTCGCTTGGAAAATGGTGAACCCGCCTTCAAAGACGGCGGGCAAACAAGGGCCGCCTGAAGGGGAGGCTGCACAGGACTCTCGGGATCTAGCAGGGCTGGGCACAGAGGGCCAATGGATTCCCCTCTGTGCTCCTAGAGGCCAAGTAGTTGGAGGCCTCTAGGTGGGCCAGTGGTGGTGTGGCCCAAGGCCAATGGACGGGCAGGTCATTCTTACTCTGCAGGGTGGAGGTCAGAGAAAGAAAGTGATTCCAGTGGGAGAGGGGAGTGGAGGGAGCATGCAATGTGGGCAAAGGTTTTGAGGAAGATTGAAGGAAGCATTTGTAAACAGTGGAGGTCAAGGTGGTGGCTGGCTGGGGCAGGGACCAAGGGCTGTGGGCCTGAGAGGGCAGGGGATAGACTACTGACCACGAGGAGTCAGTGGTAAGAGGTTAGGTGTGAGGGGTGACAGGTGAGGTTACTGCCCCACCTTGTTCTCAAGTGGCCTGGATGACAGCGGTCACCTGGCAGGGAGGTGGCTGCATCTTAAGACATTTGGTCTTGTTCAAGTTCCCTTTTGGGCTTGCTAATGCCTGGGACCACGGGTTGCCCTCTGTCTGGAAAGAGGGATGCTCTTCACAAGGGGCTAAGTATACCTCTGACTCACTGGAGCCAACCCGGATTTCCAGTTGTGAGGCTACTTGCTCCCAGCACAGACCCCTCGGGGGTCTCTCTGACCCCAAGAATTGGCTGTCACAATAGTCAGTTCAGCATAGTAGTCAGTTGAGCCAAACAATGACCCAGCGATGGCAACAGACTCCCCACAGACCCACCCAGCTGAGGGGGACTGTGGCAGTGAGGTTTCATTAAGGACATGTAGGGTCTACCCTCCAAACCCTGGCCAGTGACTTCAGTGCCCATCTCCTTCCCACGGCACGGGGCCAGGTTGCTGGGTTGCTGGCATCAGGTCTCGGATGCAGAAACTGAGGGTCTGTGTGTTGCTGAGTGAAGGTCCCATGGCGAGGGCGGAGCCCAGAGCTTGCCCTTCTCAGGCTTGTTGCATGTTCCCCATACCCCCAACTCCTATGCCCCAGGGAGGAATGTTTCCCAACCCTCTCTCTCTGGGAATTCCATGAGCTCCACCAGATTTCTGACCAACTCTTCCTGCTTTCATAATGTGAAGGAGAAGGAGGCCAGGGCAAGAAACTGTTAGGACTAATTTGCCAAGAGCTTTTGAACTCTGCTGTGACTTATACCCTCCTCACTGGGATTCCCTCTGCATTTCCCTCTCTCTCCTGTTCTGTGGGCTGGCTGGCTCAGGGCTGTCCTGGGCCCTCTGGGGCCCCTCCATGGTCCTGGGCTGTAAGCCCCGGAGCAGGAGCTTAGGGGCATCCTGTCCTTGTGTGAGGAGGCCTCCAGACAGCAGGAAAAGGGTCGTAGAGCCTCGGATAGCATCATCTCTCCTGTGGACAGGGCAGGGAAAGGCTGCTCCCCGGGGCTGGTGCAGATGGCAGCCACCTGCCACACAACCCCCCACCCCCCGCATAGGCCCAGAAGGGGTGGGCACCTGTCTTGCTCAGACGGTTTCCAGAAGTGAGTTGAGGAGCGGCTGGGACTGGAATCCAGGCTCCTTCCCCAGAGACAGTTGCCCTTCACCCTGGCCTGCTGTGGAGCCTGTGGTCGGTCCCTGACAGACGTCAACATGGCAAGGTCTGGCTCCAGTTTAGCGGGGCGGGTTCCATCACCAGCCTCAGGGAGGTCAGAGGGGTCGGTCACAGTCAGCCAGCCTGGGATGGCTCTGGGAGGGGAGCACTGGCATGGGCAAAACATTCCAAAACTTCTTTCTGGAACCACTAGGATGAGGGATCTTGGTCAACCCAACTTCCCTGTGTGTGCCTCGGTTTCCTCGCCTGGAAAATGAGGTAAAGATTGAGTGTAAAGACATTTTAGGACATAGCCTGACTTTCTGTGTTTTATAAATGTTAGCTACTCTTCTTCTTATCATCATCATTGTATTTCCTCCCCCAAGGCAGGAGATCAGTCTTGCCAGGGCGCGGAGGCCTGCAGCCAGCTCCGGGGACAGTTAAGCTGTCCTGTGCCTGGGGATGAGTGAGCTCACTGCCTGAGCCCAGCACTGCCGGCCCTGGCAGCCGATCAGACAGACTGGGGACTGACTTGGTTGGGCAGATGGGGCGGCCAGGTTGAAGTGGACACAAGGGGAGCCCCTCCAGGGGCAGATGCAGGCTCGGCTTGGCACATGTACTGGGGAACTCTTGGGCTGCGCCAAGCCTAGAGAGGACGGGGCATGTCCAGATATGTATGTGGGGCCAAAGTGGAATGGAGATATGATTTTTCAATTCCCCCTTATCAGAGTCACCTCCATTTTTCTTTTGTCTCTTTCCTTTTTAACTCCCTGAGGAGGGCCCAGGCTGGCGTGGGTGATGGTGGCATACGCCACAGGCTGAGGCAGAAACCCTCCTCAAGAACTGACCAGGGGGTGTCATGTGCTATGCACTTTTCATATGAGAGGACTGAGCCTTCTGGAGCATGATGTCCTGCCCAGAGTCACACAGCTTGAGGGGTCGGGCCATGTTGCAGCTATAAATTTCCCCAGCTGGCGTGGGTGGCCCTGCCTTGAGAGCTCTCCTGCCCTGGTATGGTCCAAGGCCAAGTCTCCCCAACTGTGCATCTTACTGTGTATCTTTACCCAAGAGCCCCTCCCTGGGCCCCGGGCCCTTGGCTACGAAGATCCAGTTGGCTCAGTGTTGGTAGAGATCTTCGTGGCTTGGACTGTCTCTGGATCTGACAATCCCACCCACTCTGAATGGTCCCAGACAGGTGTCTGGCAGGGAGGACTCCATCCTGTCCTTTGTCACTTTCCAAACTGTTGTCTGGACCTGGAACAGTATTTAAAGAGCCATTCCTGAGCTGCCCTAGCCCTGCTGCAGCGCGAGGGAGCACTCCAGACCATGGTAGGCTAGGGCTGCCCCACCTCCTGACCCTAACCTCATCCTATGACCTTGACTTCATGTGTGATTCTGACCTTCACCTCACTGCCTGAACTCACCCTGACCTTGACCTTGCTCCTCTCATTGACATCCTTGTCCTTGACCTGATGTCCCTGGTCCTGACCTTTTCTTTACCCTTTATGTCATGCTACCTGGCCTATCCGGGCCTGCACTTGATGGGGGGACCAGTCTATCCATGTGGGTCCTGATTTGGATCTGCTTTTCTGCATTGGGTGGGGGCTTCTGAGGTGAAGGGGAGCATGAGGAAGAGGAAGGTGGAGAAAGACAGGGTGAGTCGGGCTTAGACTTTTCTAGCCAGAAGTGGGGCTCTGCTCCTGTTGAGAGGACATGATTCCTGTAAGGGTCGGGTTGGGATTCCAGGGCAGCCGGGGTCCTGCTGGACTTGCTCAGAGGTCCTTCAGCCCATGCAGGGCCTGCCCTGCCGTCCACCCTGCCCTGTGCTTGCAAGGGTTCTGTTCTTGCAGGCCCATCTCACACACTCCCATCAGGTCCTCTGGTCTGAGCGACTCTGACTCAGCTACCAAACTCCAGCTTAGAAGCCACCTCTCCTGGGAGTCCTGCCCTGAGTGCCCAGTGGCAGAGGGGCTTCTCTGAGTTCTCAGTGCCTGTCCCTCCCTCCCTCTCCCTCTACCGATTGTCTCCCAGCTGGACTGTGAGCTCCCTGGGGACCAGGATGGGGCCTGATTCAGCTCCGGGTCCCTGGGTCTGGGCACAGGGCCTGGCTGGAGATGAGCAGGTACCTAATGAATGTCCTGATGCCTCGAGATAGGCACAAATGGGGAAACCGAGGCTTAGAGCCTATAACTGATTTTCTTAACATCGCAGAGGCCGTGAGCAGCAAAGACAGGATTAGAACTCAGGTCTGGGTTACCCCCTTCTGTCCTGAGGTGTTCTCTTCAGGGAAGTTTTAGTTGTTAGGGGCAGATTATAAACAGAAGTTCCCAAGACAGCTGGGCTGCCAAGGGACCAGGTTGGGAGATCAGTCCCGCTTGTGCAGTCAGCCCTCCTTTCGGGGCTTTGGGGACGGGACCTGGCACACAGTAGGGCAGTGTGTTAGAGGACGGTCGTGCAAGGCTGGGGCGAGGCAGGCATGGGTGACGCCGAGGCTGAGGGCAGGTCTGAGGAGAGAAAGGGCAGAATATCCCCCAGACGGAAGTGATCGTTTTTATTAATCAGAGGGAAATGTATATGTAATTATGTGAGATGAACTCTGCAGGGAGGTTCTTTTCTTTATGATGTCTGAAGGGATTTATAAATATTACAGAGGTTTTACGGCATCATAACGTCCTGGCTGCCCTGCCAGCCCCCCTTTCAAAGGATTAGTGGAGACAAAGCGCCCAGTAAAAGCTAATTATAAGTCAGCCGCGCTGCTGCTCCTGAAGTGAGCCCAGGCGCCGGAGGGGAGTGGGGGCGAGTGCAGGGGCGGGGGAAGTTGGGTGGTAGGACAGGAGTGAGCTGGGGGAAGGGAGACCACACAAGCACCAGGGGTGGGGGGCACACGCTCTGGGGATGGGTAGACAGGACTTGGCAGGAGGGTGGTGCAGGCGGAGATGGAGGCAGGAGATGGGTGTGGGGGGATGGGAGCAGGAAGCTTGTGTCTGTTCCAACTCTCTGAGCCAGTTCAAGGACTCTTTGATTATGGGGGCCCTAGAGATGGGTGCTGAGGGCCAGGTCTCCTCCTCAGGGGATCTTGAGGACTGAGAGCTTTCAATGAATGCTCAATAGAAGACTCCCAGGCACCATGACATCCTGAAAGAGACTCTGGAATTATTCCATGGGGGTGGTCGCTTGTTCTACCTGCTGGGGAATTCTCCCCTGGGCTTTGGGTCCCAATTTCCAAACCGATTCCCACTCTGAGTCGGGCCCTGGGTGGGACAGGGGGCCCCAGAGATGAACAGACACAGAGATGTGGCAGGACAGTGTGCTATGTGCTATGGGGCGTGGTTGTGTTAGACTGGTGGGGAGGGAAGAATCTGGGGACCTCTAAATTGGCTTGGGGGTCAGGGAAGGCTTCTCAGAGGAGGTGGCAGAGAAGCTGAGGCTGGAGAATGAGAATTCTGCCAGACGGAAGGCAGGGAATGTATTCTAGGTAGTGGGAATGGCAGGAGCAAATGTTGGGAGAGAAGAAAGCTCAAAGTAGGTTTGGGGCAGAATGTGGGACCTAGGTAGGTGGGGTTTGAAGCTCTGGGAAAGAGACAAAGGACAGAACTTGCAGGGTTAAAGAGCCCAAATGTTATGCTGAAAACACCTATGATGATGACAGGCCAGCAGATGGGCCCCACTTGGGGTCTGATGCTAGAAAAGATGCCCCTCTCTGCTTCACAGCCTGGGAGCAGACCACCCGCCTTCCGGAGCCCAGGGGCGCAGGTCAGGAAGCAGCTGGCTGGCCCCGTGGGGTGGGCGCTCCTGTGGGCTTCTTGCTGTGGGCTGGGAAGCCACCCTGCTTGTCTGCAAGGCTTTATTAGGAGCTTTGTCTGCCTGTCTGCTTCCGGCTGGAGGGTGGTGGGTGTGTCGTTCAAGACAATGACACCGGGAGATGAGCCATAAGGGTTGGGAGGTGGTGAATGACTGACCTCCCAGGGAAGAGGCCTCTGCAAGGCCTCACCTGGTACCTCACAGGCGCCGAGAAGAGCCCGGAAGAGAACAGAAGGTGGAGCCAGCTCCAATGTCTTCTCCATGTTTGATCAGTCCCAGATCCAGGAGTTTAAAGAGGTTAGTTAGTGCCCCCCAGAGCCATTGGGAATGTTCACGTACCACGTAGAAAGCACTTGAGGAGCCAGCAAGGCGTGGGCTCAGCCCTCAGGTCCTGAGGGGTGATGACATCACTATTCTTTGTGGCCATTACAGTGTGTCTCAGAACCTACAGATGTGGCTGCTGTCCTCGTGCAGCCCTGACCCCTCTCTAGCTGAGCCTTTCCTTGCTAGGTGACGGAGAGGAAAGCCCTTCCTCTCTTTGAGCCTCAGTTTTGCTCTCTGTTAAAGGAGGTTGCTGTGAACACGAAATGGGGGATGGGCATGAAGCCCCAGCAGCGTACCGGCACCCAGTAGGAGCTCAGGGCTGGTTAGTCATCACCGTCATGCTGGTGCCCTGCTGAGATGGGTAACCTGGTAGCCTGAGGGACCTGTGCTGAGGTTGACCAGGCAGCCGTTTGCAGGAGGACAGCCCCTTGGGGAGAGGGGATGTTTCTGGGGAGGGAAGCTGGGCTCGGGTGAGTGGGAGGGTGATTTTTTTGGTGCCTGTGTCTCTGCCAGGCCTTCACCATCATGGACCAGAACCGGGATGGCTTCATTGACAAGGAGGACCTGAGGGACACCTTTGCTGCCCTGGGTGGGTGAGCAGCAGCTGGGGAGGCCGGGAGCTCAGGACAGAGCAGGCTGTTCAGGAAGAATGAGCAGCTGGGGGCAGGCAGTGGCTGCAAGGGGTTCATGTGTCATTGTGGGGTGCAGGGACGGCATGGCTGCTACCTGGAAAGTGAGGAAGGATTCCTGGTTGTTAGGGGAAGACTTGCCAGGGAAGGGGGAGGGCATTTCGGTTGCAGGAACAGCCGGTGCAAACATCAGGGGTGGAATGCCGGGGAGCTTCAGGTGGGGAGAGGCTGGAGATGTGCACGAGTCTCAAGGATTCCATGCTTTGGCTACCAAGGGAGGCTTTCGCACCCTCTACGGCTCAGGGAGGATCCTGAAGGGGACCTCAGGGACTGGGTGCGGGTGGGGACTGAAGCTGGGGGAAGGGACAGAACCAAGTCATGTCGGGACTGAGCTATGAGCTCCTAGAGATCTAGTTGTCCCCTGGAACCATGAGGAATCCCAGAGTCCCAAACTCCTGGCAACCAGTTGCCCCCTCTGGGGACAAATGAACCTGAGACCCAGGTTTTCCAGCCCGTATGCCCCTCAGCTTCAGTTTCTTTGAGCCTCAGTTTTCTCATCTGTAAAATGGGGATGACAAACAACTAACTTGCTCTCCTTTTTAGGGAGGCTGAGGTGGTGGCAGGGGGCAGTGAGGCTGGGGGCAGCCCAGTGATGACTGGTTGAATGTGCTCTCTATCCAGGGGTCCCCAGCAGGTGGGCGGGGCCTTAAGGTCCAGTGTGGAGCCAGCGGATAGTAGAGCTGGGAGGCTCTGCAGGAGGTTCCGTGGTCCTGCACTCTCCCGGGCTGCCTGCAGGCAGTGTCCCCTCTGACCTTCACCGTGCTCCCGGGTATCCCCATCTCTCCCCACACACAGGCCGCATCAATGTGAAGAACGAGGAGCTGGAGGCCATGGTGAAGGAGGCCCCTGGGCCCATCAACTTTACGGTTTTCCTGACCATGTTTGGGGAGAAGCTGAAGGGTGAGCGAGGCCCCAGGTGGCCCTGGGGAGGGAAGGGTGAGTGGGTGTGGGCAGGCTGGCCCTGTGTGCAGACATCCCCCCACTGATGCACACCTCAGCTGGGAGCATGGTGTCACCCCCAGGAGCACGTACCTTCCTAGCCCTGCCTCAGTTTCCACCTCTATATCACAGAGTGGTGGTAACTGTAGTGACCCCTCTTTGCAGGGCTGTGAGGGGCCCTGCAGGACAATTTGTGTGAAAGCTCTGCCCACCATCAGGATGCTGCCTCAGCCCCACCTCCCTACCCCGGGGCTCACCGTGCCTGCTCTGCCTCACTGCCCACTGCGACAGGAGCGGGGTTTGTGGGGGGTGGGATTGGAAGCTACTGTGATGGAGCACAGTTTCTCCCCTAGGGAAAGGATGGGGGGCCTCATTCACAAGTGAGAAGACTTGGACTCAGAGGGATCACAACTGCCCCAGGTGTCCAGAATCAAAGTGGCAGGGATGGAACCTAACCCCGATTCCTGGTTCTAGCCATTGCACCTCCTAAGATGCAGTGTCAGGCCTGCGGTGCAGGGTGGTATGGGAATCAGGACATCTCTGTCCCTTTCTCTCCAGGCCATGGGCCCTGCCCCCAGCCCCTTTATGATGTCCCCTGGGCTCGAGGGTGCCATGGTCAGAGGCTAGGGCCTGCCCGGGCTGTGGCTGCCCTGGGAGCGGTCCTCGTAGCCACCCCACCCTCAGCATGCCCCTGCCTGATGCCCTCCCTTCCTCTGCTAGATCTGGGTTCAATACCTAGCCTCTCATGACCCCCAGGGTGACCTTGGGCAAGGTTTCTCTGCTCTTTGTACCTCAGTTTTTTGTCTGTAAGACGAGCATTGTGTTAGTCTTCTGAGGCTGCTATAGCAAATGACCACAAGCCTGATGGCTCAAAAAAAACAAAAAAACAAAAACAAAAACAATAATGTATTCTCTCAGCTCTGAAGCCTGGAATCTGAAATCTGGCAGGTCCAGCTCCCTCAGAGGCTCAGGGGAAAGCCCGTTGTTTGCCTCTTCCAGTTTCTGGTGGCTGCATCGCTCCATCTCCGCCTCCGGGGTCCACTGCCTCCTTTCCTGTATGGCTCCCTTGCCTCGCTCTTACAGGACGCTTGTCATAAGATTTAGGGCCCAGCTGGATAATCCAGGATTATCTCCTCAAGATTCTTTTTTTTTTTTTTTTAAAACATCTGTAAAGGCTCTTTTTCCCAGGAAGGTGACATTTCCCAGTTCCAGAGATGAGGACATGATGTATATTTGAGGGGTCACAATTCAACCCTTACAGGGGCTATTCTACCAAACTGCACAGGCTTTATTAGGTGAAAAGTCATAATACTCTCATGGGTTGCGACCTGCTGGCAAGTCTGAAGGCCCCACACACAATGTCCTGGCTGATCCTAGACTAGAAGGAGACCAACAACTGACTGACTGGATAGCCCCACCCACCTGCGTTAGAGGCGAGGAAACTGAGGGCAGGGGAGAGGGCAGGATGTGTCCTGGAGCTTGTCTAGCTGACTCGGGAGTGCCGCCGTTGGGCCCACCCCCCAGCAGCCAGTAGGAGTTATTCCTGGGGCCGTGATAACCTCCTGGAAGAGCTCAGCGGCGCAGGGGCCTGGGGCAGGGGTTATACGCCCAGAGAAAGTCGTGCGTGACCCTAGCCAATGACCTAGTGACTTTAAAGGAGGGCCGCGTTGGTCTGTGACTGAGCTAAGAGCTCTGACTCAGACCAGATGGGGTCACAAGATTCCAGTTTTTTCTCATTTCTGCAGGGACACAGGCTTCAGCTGAACATGTCACGAATGTAGCTGAGCTTGCGTGCTCAGCCAGCAGTAGAGACAGGAGCTGGGGCGGGCTGGGCAGGCACTATCTCAGCCCTCTAACTGGGACAAAGACACATTGTCATGAGGTTCCCAACAGTGATGGGGGAATGTAGCCACTCTGTACCCATTTGATGAGGTTCAAAGTCTGCAGAGCAGAGTGGCTGCAGGGTCAGCACTGTGCCAGGCTTGGTCACTCTGGGCCAACCTCAGAGATACCTAATGACCCAGACACCATCCTGTCCTGGATGAACTCCCAGTCTTAAGAAGAAGACCCAGCTGGCCCTGACCCAGTCTGGTGGGGGAGGCACAGCTGGCCCTGACCCAGTCTGATGAGGGAGACACAGCTGGCCCTGACCCAGTCTGATGGGCTAGAGCCCAGAGTGGCAGAATAAGCAGGGACCTCCAGACGGCCAAAGAATTGGCTTCAAACCCTTCCTCCCCTTATTAGTGGGGACCTGAGGCAAGTAACAGAGCCTCTTTGAGCCTCAGTTTCCTTTTTGACAAACTGGGGCCATTAGTACCTACCACGTGCAGTGTTCTGGGGGTTCCGTGGGATAAAACAGTGAAGCTGCAGGATGGAGTTTGGCACAGAGCGCTCAGATGTGTCTGTGGCCTTGGAGGAATAATGTTTGTCCAGACGTTTACCATTAACGATACATTATCATAACTGATTCTGGGAAGGGGACAGCAAATACCACCTTTTTCTCCATTTCCCCAATGACACAGCTTAGCCTTAAAGAAGGAAGGGAACATCCCCCGGTCCACAGTGAGTGGGAGGACTGTGTGGCGGAGGTGAAAGAGCACCACAAATGGGCATCGGGTCACCTGCTGTGGTTCACAGTCAGCGAGGCCTTGAGTAAGACTCTGCTTTCCTGGGCCTCAGTTTCCCCATCTGTACAACCAGGGGGCTGGATATTCAATCTCGTTGTGGGCATAGAGCTATTTCTTCTAATGACTTCTCTTCCTAAAGCCCATGCTATGGGAGTGATAAAACCACAACCGCCCCTCCCCACCGCCTCCACTCCAGAGCCTGCTGGCCCGCCTGCCCTGCCTCTGGCCAAGACAATCTTGCAGACCCCTCTAATGCCACTGCCTGATTCCCAGCCTTTGGCCCCCCAGGGCAGCATGTTTTCCTCTCTACCCACAGCCTCTCATCACATCTTGGGTAAGGAGAAAGTGCCAGAGTTGCCCTCCTACCTCACTAATTACCCGGCAGCATCAGCTGTGAGAACTCGGACACGTCATTTAACCTCCTTGAGCCCCGTTTTTCTTTGTCTGTAAAATTGGGCCAATCATCAGGAGGTTGAGCAGGTAGTAAGCGCTTAGTCGGGGCCCCCACGTACAGTTGTGCAGGCCGTGCATAACTGCACACAGTGTCCTCAGCTATCGCTACCATTCCTCGTTTCCCTGAGACCTTTCTTCTCTTGCGTCAAGAGGGTTCGGCCCTCGCTGTGGAGTGGAAGATGGGGAAGAGGCCCTCCAAACTGTTGTCCCCTGTAGGGCCCATGGGACCTGCCCCGCCCAGCGTTCCCCATACCCTTCCCCCAGCGCCTACCCATCCTCTTCATTTTGGCGCTCTCCCCGCCTGTGTGTACTGCTTGTAGGCACGGACCCAGAGGAGACCATTCTTCATGCCTTCAAGGTGTTCGACACTGAAGGCAAAGGTTTCATCAAGGCTGATTTGTAAGTCCCCTCTGTCCTCCATTTTGGTTTTTATTTTCTCTAAAGCCTCAGGTGATAAAGGAGCTGGTGTGGGGTCTGGGTGGGTAGTAGCCCAGTCTCCTCTCTGCCCAGAACTCAACCCAGGCCAGCCATCTCTTGATGTCCCTTCCCCTCTCTGGGCCTCAGTGTCCCCACTTCTGTGTGGAAGTGTACAGGGAGTATGAGGTCACTGGAGAGGGCTTCCCAGGGGCAGGGGTGGGGTGGGGGATAGAGGCGGGCCCTGAAGGATGACTAAAGGTGCCTGCGCCAAGGCAAGGAGTATTCTAGATGCAGGAACATAGCCAGTGAAGTGCCAGGGCTTGGGGTGTGCAAGGAGGAGGAGTGGGCTGTGGCTGAAGGGTGTGAGTGGGGGAGACTGAGCCCAGAAAGGCAAGCAGGGCCTATAGGGAGGAGCTCATTCACCAGGCCCTGGACCCTGGGTCTGCGCTGGGAGCCCAGGAGGCCTGAGAAGGAGTTAGGCAGAGGCAGCATGGAGGCCAGCTGGGAGGAGAAGAGGAGAGAGTTGCAGCCACCATGAAGACCTTGGTCATTGAGGTGGAGGAGCATGGATGGGTAAGTGAAACACCAGAGGCCAAAGACCATGGGATCCAGGATTCTAGGGAGGGGAATGGGCCAGATGTCAGCCAGGGCCTGAGTGTATTGGAGATGGAGGCGGGCCCATGGGAAGGGGCCAGCTCAGCTAGGAATGCACAGTGAGGTGTCTGTGGGCCACTGTCCAGTGGGCCCCTGGGCGGGCACTATAGAGGTGGAGGCACTGACACCTGCTGTGCCTGGGAGCCTCAGCCCAGTGAGAGCTCAGGGCAGAGAGCCAAGGGTGGCAGTCAGGGACAGACAGGGCAGTGGCCACCTGTCGAGGGGCTGGGACACTGAACCGACCTCTGAGCTGTCCTTGGGCTATCGCTTCAGAGCTCTGAGGCCTCGCTGGGCCTGTGGGTGATCCTGGGCTGGCAAGATTTCCTCCCTAGGCGCCGGCCTTGTGGCCAGTCACTATGATGCTTCAGGCTTTGGCTCTGAGACTAGTTCTGCCACCTATTAGAATCATCACTTAATGGAGATGGGATGGGAGAGGGCAGGGGGCAGGGGGCAGGGGGGAAGTGGGGAGGGTGTGTTTTGTCTCTCACACATTTTCACTGTTCCCTACTCCCCAAAGCTGTGAGTTGCACTCTACCGAGGGGTGGTGACGAAGACTTCACCAGGCTGCAGCCCTCCGCTTCCCCTCCCTGAGAGTGCACGGTTCCCGTCCCCATCTTGGAGATCTGGGGGAGGCACTGGGGCAACCCCTGGAGTGGCCTGAACCAGCCCCTCTGCTGCCATTCACCTTCATTCCCACCAGCACAAGGCCAGGGCTGGGAGGAACCCTTCGGGGACCCAATTTGGGAACCGAAGGCACCGCCCAGGGATAGGGGACCTGGAAGATGTGGCTGCTCGCCAGTCAGGCCACAGAGGAGGCTCTGGTTGAAACAGACTATGTGAAAAGTCCCCAGCTTGGAGAGTTGGAAACTGTGACTGTCCTGTAGTAACATAAATCATGGAAAATGTGCGTTGGCCCTTAGCAAGGCCTGCCATCGCTGGCACCACAGGGCCCTGGGTGCTCAGGGCCCTGGCTCAGCCCCCTGAGCCCGCCGCTGCCTGCTGCTCCCCCAGAGAGCCCTCTAGGCATCCTCCCCCCAGGTCCTAAGGCATCATTCTCTCCCACGCAGCCTCACGCTCACCTTCCATGCCTCGCCTCTGGCCACTCCTCCAGGCCCAGGCAGCTCTGGCTCCTGTGGGCAGCGGCTCTGGACCACCTAGGGGACAGGCCACATACTACCACTACAAATCCCTCCCCACCCCGAACCTCAGTTTCCCTCTCTGTAAAGGGAGCTAATGGCACTCACTTCCCAGGGCCGTGAGGAGAAAATGACACTGGGCAGGCCCAGGAGGACATGGACCTGGCTGGGCCATCCCATCCCTGGGCTGAGTGTAAGCACCTTGCACGCTGTAGAGCACCATACAGATGTCAGCTGCCATCACAAACTGGGGAAGCAGTACAGCTAGAATCAAGGCAAAGAGGTTGTCCTCAGTAACCTTGAGGTTGATTATTACTGCACGATGGGACATCACAGTGGCCCCCAATGTTAAGTCAGAGTCCCGAGATCATTTCATTTGGTTCCCGCTTGATGCTGGGAGGAGAGTAAGTCCATGTTACAAAGGAAGAAACTGAGGCTGAGCTGAAGGGTCCATCTGAGCCCACATGGTTATGTGGGGGCTGTAGGGCCAGCCCCATCCCCTTCCCTACCCTCACTGGTGTCCTCCTGGGCCAGGACTCCTCCCCCAAGCCTACCTGCGCTCCTCGTCCTGGGATCTGTGTGTCCGCTCACGGGGTGGCCCTTCCCCTGAACATGACCCTTTCTCTCCCTTGAGCAGCATCAAAGAGAAACTCATGACCCAGGCAGACCGGTTCAGTGAGGAGGAGGTAAGCTCTAGCTTTTTAGGCTACTGTTCAGCACTCAGAGTCTTCCTGGGAGGCACAGCCCTGCCCTTCTCAGGAGTCACCCCCACCCCACCCAGATCACTCTTCTTTAGGTGCTGAGATGATGCCTCCCTTGACTCCTTGGATGAGAACAAGAAGCATGGGAGTGAGGGGTGGCTGTGGGACCCTGCCTCTGTGCCCTCCACCGCCATAACTCCTTCTGAACTCTGGTACCCTTGGGTGACCCCTGCTCTGGCCTGTATTTGGCTCTGGTCCAGGCTGACTCCCTGCTCCTTCCCCAGATCAAGCAGATGTTTGCGGCTTTCCCACCAGATGTGTGTGGCAACCTGGACTACAGGAACCTATGCTACGTCATCACGCATGGCGAAGAGAAAGACTAGAAGGGGATCCCGGACCTCCCCCACTGTCAGAGGCAGCAAACGCTGGGGGTCAAGGCGACCAGTGGGGAGCCCCTGTGATCAACATGTGCAAGGAAAGGCTCCCCTTGCTTTGTGGGTGGGGCGCCAAGTAAGAATAAATGATGCTAACAAGGTCTGAGTTTTGGTGATTAATGCTCCTGCTGGGGAGAAAGAGAAACATTCCTATGTTGTTGGTTTTTCCAAAACGTTTTACTTCCCTGGCTTTGCTCAAATGTTCCTGATGAGCTAGTGTTTAGAACTAATTGACAGTTTTAATGATCCCCAGCTGGGCCACAGGATGCTGCCTTCATTTACGAAGCTTTTATTGAGCACCTAGTGCGTGCCAGACCCATTGCCAGTCCTGGGGACGCAGTGATGAGCCAGCGCTGTCCTGGGCAGGAAGATTGTACAGTGAGAAGGACAAAAAGAGGGGTGGGGACACAGAAGGAAGCAAGTCCAGGAGAGACCTGGAAGCTAGGGGCTGGGCAGAGGCAAAGGAGTTGGAAAGGAGGGGTCGGTTTAAGGCACGTTTAAGGAGAAGGCCAAGAGTTCTTAAACAGGACACAGCACCAATCATAAAATAAAAGTTTATAAATAGGACTTCATCAAAATTTAAAACTTCTGCTCATCAAAAGACAGCATGAAGAACATGAAAAGACAAGGCATTGGGCTGGAGAAGATATTGGCAATGATAAATTCTGACAAAGATCCCATATCCCAAATATACATTTTAAAAATCCTACACATCAATACTGGAAAGATAACCAAAGCAAACAAACAAGTAGATGAAAAAAAGGCTAACCAAATGGCCAGTGAAGACCTGAAAATATGTTCAACCTCATCGCTCATAGGAAAAATGCAAATGAAAACTCCCATCAGCTGCACACTCACCGTGGCAAAAAGTAAAACGTTGACAACACCAAGTGTTGGTGGGGATGTGGAACAAACAGAACTCTTCGAGTTTGGTGGCAGGAGTGTAAAGTGGGCCAGCCACTTTGGAACACTCTCTTGCAGTATCTACTAAAGAACATACTCACCTCCTAAGCCAGCAGTTCCACCCAAGACACACACCATCAAAAATGCCTATCATACATCCTTCGAAAGATATGTGTAAGAATTCACAGATTGCGAAGAATCCCAAACTGGAAACAAGACAAACGTACATCAAGAGGAGAAGTGATAAATAAATGATAATAGGTTTGTGCATTGCTACACAACAATAAAAATAAACTACTGATACACAGCACGACATGGTGATGTTCTCATGCATTACAATTGCATAAAAGACACAGAAAAGAGAGGTTAGTTTATTTTAATATTTTTGTAAGAGCATACTTTAATAAAACTTTTTTTATTGAGGTGTAGCTCATATACCATGAAGTTCATTATTTTAAAGTATATAATTCAGTGGCATTAAGTGAAATAGGTACCTTCACGGGGTTGTGCAACCGTCATCACTATCTACATGCAGAACGTTTTCATCCACCAGAGAGGACACGCATTAGCAGTCACTCCCCCTCCTTCATGGCACCCAGTTCCTGCAAACAACCAAGCTTTCTTTTCCTGTGGATTTGCCTAT
The DNA here is from genome assembly GCA_004026545.1 of Mormoops blainvillei. Classification (NCBI taxonomy): domain Eukaryota; kingdom Metazoa; phylum Chordata; class Mammalia; order Chiroptera; family Mormoopidae; genus Mormoops; species Mormoops blainvillei. The sequence goes on from PVJD01015581.1 coordinate 16,911, forward strand.
TCTACACAATTCATATAAATGGAATCATACAATATAGGGCTTCTGTGTCTAGCTTCTTAGCATAATGTTTCATGGATTGTTTGTGTTGTAGTATTTAATTCTTTTTTATACCTAATATTCCATACAATGGAATATTACTACATTTTGTTCATCAATTCATCTCTTGATGGACATTTGGGATGTTCCCACTTTTTGTCTATTATGAATAAGAGTGCTGTGAACATTCATGTACAAATTTTTGCGTGAACTTGTTTTTGACTTTTTGGGGTATATACCTAGGAGTGAAATTGCTGGGTCATATAGTAACTATATGTTTAACTTTTCCGGGAATTACTAAACTGCTTTTCAAAGCACTTTTCGAAAGTGACTGCACCATTTTACATTCCCACTGGTAATGATTAAGTGTTTTACTTTCACCGCATCCTCGCCAACCCTTGTTATTTTTCTTTCTTTTTAAAAAAATTATAGCCATCCTCGTGCATGTGAAGTGGTATCTCATTTTGGTTATGATTTGAATTTCCAATGATTAATGATGTTGACCACTTTATTATCTTCTTATTGACTATTTGTATAGTTTTGGAGAAATATTTATTCAGGTTCTTTGACCACTTTAAATTTTTTTTTTTTTTTTTTTTTTGCTGTTGAGTTGTAAGAGTTCTTTATGTATTCTAGAGAGTAGACTCTTTTCAGATATGTGATTTGCAAATATTTTCTCCCATTCTCTGAGTAGCATTTTCACTTTCTTGATAGTATACTTTTAGGCATGTTCTTTATTCTAAATGTTTTATAGTTTTCAAATTTAGGACTTTGAGCCATCTTAAGTTATTTTTTTGTTTATGGTATGAGGTAAGGGTCCAATTTTATTCTCTATCCAATTCTTCCAGCATCATTTATTGATGGGACCATTTCCCCCCATCAATGGTATTGGCACCCTTGTCAAAACCCAACTGATCGGAGATGAATGGGTTGATTTCTGGACTCTCATTTCGAATTCATTGATCTCCATGTCTAAGAGTACATGCTTTCTGATTCCATTTATATGGAATTCAAAGCCAGACAGAACTAATTTATGGACTTAGAAGGCAGAATAATATTTACTTCTGGTGTCAGGGGGTGAAGTGGGGAGGAAAGGGCCATGAGAGAAACTTATGGGAGCTGGGAATGCTCTGTGTCTTGATCTGGGTGGGGGTATCAGGTGTAAACATATATGAAATGATGATTGAGCTGTGCCATTAAGATTTATGCAGTTAATGCCCTTACTACATTTATGTTCTATATTCCAATAGAAAGGAAGGAAGAAAAAGATAAAGAGAGAGAAAGAAAGAAAGAAAGAAAGAAAGAAAGAAAGAAAGAAAGAAAGAAAGAAAGAAAGAAAGAAAGGAAGGAAGAAAGAAAGAAAGAAAGAAAGAAAGAGGGAGGGAGGGAGGGAGGAGAAAGGAAGGAAAAGAGAAAAGCAGGCATGGTCAGAAAGTAAGGTGCAGATAATGGGTGGGGAGGGGACTTGGCTTTGGTGACTGATGGCATGATGCCCTGGGGCAGAGAACTCAGGAGAAGTGGCTCTGGGGGAAGGGCTGAGTTCAGCTAGAGGCTTGTGGAGTGTGAGGCCCAGGAGGCAGACGGATGCTAGGGAAGCAGTGGCTGGTGTGGGATAGAGAGCCAGGGCCCGTGTGAACCAGTACAGGGAGAGCAGGCGGTGGGACAAGAGCCCAGGAACCAACCCTGAGCACTTAGAGCAGGGGGAGAACCAGGCAGAGATGGTAGTAAGCTGGCTGAGAACTGAGGGCTGGAGGATTTGATGAGGTCGAAGGTCAAGTGGAGAAATACCAACAACCTGGGATCCGATGTTCCAGGCACCAGGCTAAGGTCTGCATGTGCTCTTATTCATCTTATCCCTGTGAGGACAGGAGAGGAAACCGAGGTCCAGAGCTGGGCGTGGAACCCGGGTGGCCTGGCTCCGAGCCTGCATTCGTAGGTGCTCCCTGACACCGCCATCCAAAGCAGAGGGAGGTGGGGGCAGGGACTGAATCTGGAGTCTCAAAGAGGAGGTCCCGTTCCTTGTCCCTGGCTCTCCTAAGAGCCTTGTTCTCTCTAGGGGAGGTGGGAAAAGAGGGCGGCACTCCTCGTCAGCCTGGAGTTCCAGCTCAGGACACAAGAGAAAAGTTGTGTGAGCAGGGGTGGGTGGGGCCCGAGCGTGAGGGAGAGTATTCGGAAAGAGGCCTCCTTCTGCCCAGGCCTCCCTCCCTCTGCTCTCTAAGAGTTCAGCTTTCCTGGAAATCAAGGTCTCCGCTGCCCAGGAACTCATCAGACCTGTTTGTGTCCCAAGGAACCAGGCCAGGGCCAAGCTGGAGGCAGTGGGTGCCACAGGCACTGGCTCGCCTGCCTGGCAGCTCCCGGCTGCCCTGCTCCATGACACTTAGGTCCGCTTGGCCCGCAGTGGCCCAGCTCCACGAGGACACAGGGGCCACCACGGGGGAAGGCCAGAAGGCCTCTGAGCCACTCAGGAGAGAAGACTGGGGGCCTTCCTTTTGCTCATTCATTCCTCCATCTTTCAGACATCCATCCACTTATACTGCCTCTGCTTCGGGACCCACCTCTGTCCTCAAGGGGCTCTAAGTAGGGGAGCCACTGTGACCTGGCTTCAGTGGCCCAGGTGGGAGGGGAGTGGTGGGCCAGTCGAGGCCACCGGTGGCTCCAAGGCCTTTGTCTCTGCCTCTCTGGGCATTTCTGCAGCATTGCTTGTTCATAGTCATGCTCTCCTCCATGCTGTGGGTCACTGGTGGCCTTGGCTGCCCTGACCCGTGCCCACCGCCACTGCCTTCAGTCTCTATGACTCTATCCTGTTCTTGAGGGATTCCTGGACTGGTTTCCCGATGGGGATCCCCCCAGGTCCTCCCCTGGTTCAGGCAGCTGGGGTGGTCTACAGAGCTGCCCCTTCCAGGGGGTGGGGGCTGAGGCTCCTGACAGCCAGAGAAAAATTGGGAGGAGCACACATTTGATGGATACCTCCTCTCTCCTGAGTCACATCTGGAATCACCTTTGTAAAGGGACAAGAACTCCTGTGGCCTCCCTAACCTCCCCTATATCACTGTCCTTTTGGCTCCGGGCTCCAGCTGTATAGCTTCATTCAGTTCCTTGAGTGCTCTACATTTCCTTCTGCCACAGGGCCTTTGCATACACTATTCCTTCAGTCTGGAACACTATCCCACCTGGCACCACCCCTTTCTTTGCCCAATTACACTCTGCTTAGCTTTCTGTTCTCAACTCTGCATGGCTGGAATAAGTCCAATCCCCTTCTGTGCACTTTCATGGTACCATGTACTTTAGGTTGGGGAGATATAGCGGCATTTGTTCTCCCCACAAGGCTGTAAGCCTGGGATCAGGTTGGATTTTGTGCCTTGGTGTACCCCCAGCACCCTGCACAGGGCCTGGCACCTAGTAGACTCTTGGGAAACATTGAACCAACACCAGGATGCCCAGAGAGCTGACCCACCTTGCAGAGGCCTCTGGAGGCAGCTTCCATGACCAGCTGCTTCGTGCTCTGGGCCTCCAAGAAGACACTCTGGGCCGGAGGGTGAGGCCAGGGTCTTTAGCCAGTCCAGCGCCGTCCCTCAGGCTCCACGGGGCCAGGCCCGTCTGTGTGTCCCCATGAGCAGGAGAGATCCTGTGGCTCTCGGGGTCTCAGGGATCTGCCATCGCTCGGCCCGCCTGGCTGTACTGCACCAAAGGTGATCTCTCTCATGAGCTGGTCAGACTGGTGCTCTTGGTGGCCCCAACCCGGCTCTGGTAGGTGATAGGCCAGCACCTCCAGGCATGGCCATGGCAGACCTTGGTATCCCCAGGGATCTGGCCCTGCCCTGGCCTCACTGGCTCCCCCAGACAGCTGGGTCTCATTGAGGATAATTAGTCCAGTGAACTGCCTGGGTCTTGGCATTTCATTTTCCACTGTGATCCGTCAGCTGGGGCCTTCGGACCGTGGCCCCGTATAAATCACAAGGGGGTAGCTGTTAAGAGAAACAGCAAATTCCTTCCACCCATGTGGCTGGCTAAATTGACTCTGAGAGCAGATTCCCTCTTGGCAGTTACTCAAGAATGGCCAAGTCCTTTGAAGGTCTTTCCAGGACAGACCCCAGGGGCTTGGAGCCGGTTGGGCGGGAATGGGATAGCCTGGGGAGCTCCTGCTGATGGAGGGAGGGCAGGGCCACCCCGGGACCGTGGGGCTGCTGCAGAGACCCTGCCTGGCGAGGCCTCGTCATCAGTCTGTGTCTCTGTGGCAACCCTGGGGGTGACTCTGCACCTTTTCTTTCTCACAGCCAAAAAATGGATGACAGTGGGGGGTTGTCGATGGGATCCTCAGCCAGGGACATTAAATCTCACAGCAATGAAACGTCCTGGTGGAATTTCAGGCCTCAGGGGTAGTGCACAAATGTGGTGAGGTTCTGAAGGGACCCCTGTAGCCACAGTCTGTTTAGTGGGAAATTCTGCTCCATTCCTGCTGCAAGCTTAGCTCTGGACTGGACCAAGATTTCAGCCTGGCTATGGGTTGGTGTGGGCCTCTGGGGACCCCCAAGTGTCTGTCTGTGCCTGTTTGTCTCTTCGGTCTGTCTCACACATAAAGCCCTCAAGTCTCACTTGACAAAGTGAGAAATATTCAAGGAGGATATTGAGAGGTGGTAGGGAGCCAGACACCTGGCTCCGCCACTTCTACATGGGTGACCCTGGGCAAGTCACTAACCTTGTTGTGACTCAGTTTCCATATTTGGAAAATGATGGTAATGATGATAGAGTGACCTCACAGGTTGGCTCTTTTCTTCATGAAAGCAAGGGTTAGGGATCCAATGGTGGCCAGAGAGATATTACCCATCACGTAGACCTCCACTGAGCCTAATCCGGGGAAAGGCAGACATTGTGAGGACTGATAACATCATGATGCAAGAAGGATTCAAGATGGTAGAGAGGTGGACAACGTGCCAGGTGCAGGTGGGGAGGGAGTAGGCCACCTGTGTAGGTCATGGTAAAATTTTATCCCAGGAATAAGGACACTTCCTATTTCACTGAGAGTGACATGATCACAGAGGCAATTTAATAACCCAGAGTGACAAGTGCAAAGTCCAGAAAGGCCTGTGGAGATGAGGAAGTACAGCGGAGATGCCCAATCCAGCCTGCAAGCCTTCCTGGAGGAGGCAATAATCTGATGAATGGCTAGGAGAAATGCAGGGAAAGAGACAGGCCTTCAGGTGAAAGATGGAGAAAGGGAGTTTTCGTCCAGGAAAGTCTATTACTGATTACATCAAAGCGAGAAACTTGGTTTGGTGCTGACGAGCCTCTGACCAGACCATTGCCTTTCTTAACAAGCAGGGAGCAGGCCACAGGCAGAGAGCCATCCTTCATCAGCCACAGCAGCAGCCAGAATCGAACGGCGTGACTTTGTTTCATTCTATATGTGAATATTTTAAAGTTTTATTTATTTGTTTTTTAGAGAGAGGGTAAGGGAGGGAGAAAGAGGAGAGAAACAGCATTGTGTGGTTGCCTCTCATGCATCCCCTACTGGGGACCTGGCCCACAACCAAGGCATGTGCCCTGACTGGGAATCGAACCTGCGGCCCTTCGGTTCACAGGCCAGCACTCAATCCACTGTGCCACACCAGCCAGGGCTCATTTGACATATTTTTATGGTCACCCTGTATTTATGGCACTTAAGACTAGCTCTTCAGTTTTGGTAGTGAGGTTTCTAGAAAAGCTTTCTTTAAAATAAATGCCTGTATATGAGTTGATTTAAGGAAAATGATTAATGTAAACAATATTTAGGGGCAAAAATCATGAGTGCAGGATGGGAATCACTCAGGTTTGAGAAGAGCTGAATTCTAAAGAGGCTATGAGAGACTATTCTGAAAGCAAATGTTCCAGAACTCTCTGGAGTACAGGCTCCAGAACCCCTATGCTGAAAGTGTTAGCTCCCAGTCTTGAGTCCAAATCTCCTTGAACAAAGAGGCTCCATCCTGAACCCAAACCAGCAGTGTGGGGCCAAGGGAATGTACCTGCTTGTTGACAGACAGACAAACAACCTCCCAGCCACATGAGTGCCTGTTGCTGGGCACGCACGTAAGCTTGGAGTTGGACGTCTTGAGGCTGAACTCTGTGGGTGATTGGGAGGCAGCTCGGCCCCGTGGATGTGGGTCCTGGCACTCTCCTAGAGCCTGCTCAGGGCGGTGCCCTCCACCCCCACTCCCGCTGCCCCAGCCTCTCCCAGCTGGTGTGCCGTGGAGTTCTCAGCTTGCCTGGTGCCTATGTTGTGAGGGTGGAGCAGATGAAATTTCAAAGCTTCCTTCTTGGTTCTGTTGGGGCCACCCAGCCAAACTTGCTTGGTGCAGGCAGAAGCCATCCGTGCTGTGACCATAGCTTCTGCTTGGGGTCAACAAGCCTCACGGACCAGAAGCTGAGGTCATTTAGCAGGGGGATTCATGGAGAGTCACCAGCCAGGGCCAAGGAGGATGGTCCTGCTCACCGCAGGAGGACTGGGCTCTCCCCTGTCCCGACTTCTGGGGAACAAAACAGATAGGTGCAAGCCCAAGTGGGAGAGGCCAGGATGGGGATGGGGGAGGCTCCCTGCCCCTCGTTATGTGAGCAGGGTGGTGATGCTCTATGCTGTGGCAGAAGGTGGGACTGGCTCCTCAGGTGTCCCAGAAGGCAGAGCCAGGCAGGTATCTGGGACTCATAGGGACCTAGCCTTTGGACTGCTCTGGGGAAGAACCTTCTGCCAACTTGAGTCATTATGTGGAAAGGTGCCTCAGTAGGGAGTGAACTCCCTGTGACTGGAGGCATGCAAGCTGAGGCTAATGACCATGTGGCAGACATGGGACAGGCTGGCTTTTAGAGCCACAGTTACTCCTCGGCAGAAAGATAGGGGTACATAAAGCACCCAGCCCATTGCCTGGCATGCAGTGGGCACCCCTCTCCCACCCCACAGCTTCAGTGTGGCCCGACCAGAATCAGAGCTCACAGCAGGCTGATCCAGAAGGACCCTCTGGGGTAACTGAGATGCAAAGTGCTCTGTGAACATGTGAGGAAGCCTAGGCTCCGAGGGAGAGATCCCTTCCCAGCTGCTTCCCTGTCCCCCCCACCCCTTTGCATTCAACCCATGTGCCTGGGTGTGCTCAGGATCACATTCCTGCCCAAGGCCCGCTGTTGGGGTAATGGATGCTAGGAGGGTGTGTGTCGAAGGGACGAGGTGCGGTGGCGAAACAGTGAACACATTACCATGCAGCCTCTTGGGTGATGCTGGGGGCTGTAAGGTGGGATTTCAGGTCAGCCGAGGGACCTAGGGCTCCTTAGCTGTCAGGGAGAGGGCGTCAGGGAGAGGGCGTCCAGGAGAGGGGCTATGTCTTGCTGAGCAGGTCCTCATCTGTGTGGGCCCCAGACCTCTCTGTGCCACGAGGACACTAGAC
>PVJD01015582.1:0-24355 GCA_004026545.1 Mormoops blainvillei
GGACTTATTTTCCAGTTTCTAGTTTTCCTGTGGCTGAAAAAAAATCTTATTTGGCCTAAATTATACTATTAATACAAAAAACCAACAGAGAAATAGGAATATGCATACAATATAAAATATTGATCTGTTTCTTAAGAAAGATATTATAGTTTAATAAATTCGATAACATGATACATACATTGGTGATAAAACTACAGTTAAAAAACATTAATTTTATGGTATATTTAAATAGCTAACTATTTATATGTCTAAACACATACATGCACAGATATATAAAGGTTGCTTCAAATTTTTTATATAATTAATAAGTAATTATAAAAAGAAAATACAAGATGTCTTGTAAAAATAAAGAATTAAAGTACAGTTTATAACACTTTCCTAAGTTCCTAAGTTTATAATAATTTCAAGTAATAATGTTTAAAGAAAAATTACTTGCTCCATCCCCACAGAGGTATGCACAATGAAAATGTATCATAAATTATTTACTTACAAGTATGGCGGGGAAGATATAAAGTTGAAATTTTAAAATTTCTATAAAATGACCATGGTGTTCTCTACTTAAGTAATATTTTTAATTTTACTTAGAAACCATTGTGTAATAAACAATGCCATACTCTTGAAATCGTTTGACAAAATTCTTTATTTTGAAAGAAATTAAATTCTTCATAAGGGCTGTTACTTATTATTGTGTTTTCAAATCACTACTTGTATCTATGTCTTTCTTATAATACTATGATTTGTATCTGTATTTCATCTCTCTGACAAAATTTTTAGGATTATTGTTCCATTCTAAAGTAATGGACAAATTCAAAATAATAAAATGGTTAAGTTGACTTTTATATTTATCTTTAGATTTTCTGTAATGATTCAAGATTAACACAAATGTTGTTCTTTCTTGTATAATGAAAGACATTTTTTAATTATTCAATTTTTTATGAACCTTAAACTATTGTGACAGCTTCTTTGCTTGTCAAACTTAGAAAATATTAATATTTCCATATTAATATGTTTATCAATATTTTATATATCAAATATAGATCAACATAATATGCAACATGCAAGTAGTGTACTACTTAGAAAACATGTATTTGTGCAATAGTTGTATACAAATTATATTTTGTTTTTAAGATCCTACGTAAGAATACTCTATGCAATCAGGGATATTCATAGTATAATTGCCCTTTGAAAATCAAAAAAATTGCCCTTCAAAGTTTCTCAATATTTTCACTGTTACTAAGTTCTTAAACTTTAGATAATCATCAAATACCTCCACATAAATTAACTGTATATTAAACCTGAAGAAAAAATTTCACCATCTACCAACCAATAACAGTTCAGAATATTTTGTCATCTAGAAGATATATCAGAATTAAAAATATCCTGAAACTAAATATGAAGGGTAGCATAAGGTATATTAACAATTAAAATTACATAAAATTCTAAGACGTGGATCAGTGGCAACCTCTTAGAAACTTTGTAAGTTTTATTTTTAATCTTTTGTTTGTTTTTATTTACTTTTTGGTGACTAAATAGTGATTAGAGAGTTATGGGGTAAACCCGTAGGTGCAGAATAGAACAAGGTCAAGAAACTTATTTGAGAGCACTGAGTATGATATTTAGCATTGACTAATAAATAATATCTGAATAATTTATTCATTAATAGTTACAACTATAAACAGTAATTTTGTCAGAGCATTCTATTTGTCAGAAATGTAATGAAATTTTTATTAGAATAAATATAAATATGAAGGTATTCTTTACATTGTGTGCATTAAATCTTTCCTTTTTATTCATTGTTATTAAAGTTTCATTGGTTTTATCACTATCTTTGCTTCAATTAGAAAAAAATAAAAATAAATGTGATTATTAAAACAATAGTTCTTACAAATAGCCATTGCATTTGTTATTAAAAGACAAATAATTTGCTGATTTTTTTCAACCATGTTTAAAATAGCCATTTTCTTAGCAAAACAAAAATATCAATGAGTGTTTTAATTCAGTGTGTTTACACATAGAACTCTTCAAACTTCAGTTTTCTAAGAATATTTAGTTGTCTATATTTTAACTGTTGGCAATAAATTGAAATTATAACTCTGAAACTATGGCTTCATCAAAATGGAATTCGTTATTCAAGTAGCTAGATTTTGCATTGTTTTTCCACAATCCAAATGAGATAATAAAATAAATTTTCATATAATTCAAAAAATTGTTTCCTTCCTGTATAATTTACCTTACTATGTCAAAGAAAATACTCTCTTGGAGAGAATCTTTGTCATGATTCTCTGCACTAATTTGCATATATAGATACTCACTTAACATTGTAAATAGATACTCACTGAGCATTGTAAATAACTTTTCTTATCAGGAGCAAACAAAATCAAATGCATGGATGTATTTCTACTATAAAATATATTCTTATTACATAAAGACCATACATTAGTTTTATATTAACAATCAGAAATATTTGCATTATAAAATTAGCAATATAGATAACCTTATTAAAACATCATAAGTAACATTATTAAGCAAATATAGTGACATACTCCTATAAATAAGAAAACATCTATATTATAAGCTACTTCCTAAGTAAGATTAATACTGCATGAATAAAGGCATCACTTGAAAGGCAAAGTAACTAATGGAATCTATACAAAACATAGGAAACACATACATACCTTCCGTTCAGTCAGGGAATCCATTGAACAAAATGAATGCAACATTGAAGAAACACTTAAGGAAAGATAAGTTTAAACTTACTATGGACCAAATAAAGTATTGCCTCTTCATATACTATGTCCTTGGGCTATCGAGGTTATGAAAACTTTCTCACATTCATATGAATGTGACAAAATTTCATATACTCCATATTATTGCATAATATTTCAGTTTTGTTTTGCTACTGGGTGTTGTGCTAAAAAATCAACTTACAAGATTTGAATCTATAAAACAAATTTGAGTTCTATTAGAAGTGACAGTCCTTAGAAAACGAGTGCCAATTTCATATCTATTCCTTCAAGTTTTCTGCTTGGGAGAATGAATAAGATAAATGATAAAATATTATATGCAGTAAGCTGGATGAAAAATGATTTTCTACTTCAATGTCTTATAAATAGTTCTAATACAAATAAAACATTTTCAGGGTTTTTTTTATTAAGGAGTTTCTAAGACATTCCACAGGGAAACTGATTAAATGTAACCTTAATGCTAAGTAGCCTGTTTAATAGTGTCAGGTGCTGGTGAAAAGAGAAAGTTCAGTTAGCAAAAAACTTACTAGCAACACAATAAATGGTGAAGTCATAGGTAGGGCTGTCCCACTTCGCAAGAGAAAAAATAAACTAGAAAAGTTTTCTATACATCTACTCCTTTTCAGATAGCTTTTCAAAGAATCAAAGAGAAGAAAATAGAAAAGTGAACTGAAAAGTTGACAATGTGTTAGTTGGCCCGCCAGTGCTCACAGTCTTTCCTCAGTTGTTATTTGTTTTCTGCTGTGACTGGAACAGTGTAATCGTGCACAAGGAGAAAATAGGCTAACTGGAGCCAGGCTATCAGTCTGCAGCCTGAAAGAACTCGTCAAAATGTGTGGAAAGGGCTTCGTATTATACTTAAAGTCCCATTAAGTCTAGGTGAAAATAAATTGGACAAAAAAGTAGTATCATGAAATTTAAGAAACTGAAATATTTCCTTGTTCTTTTTACTTGTATAACCTGTCTTCTGGCTAAATTATTTGAGAATATTATTCCTATTTTAAATAAATGAGAAAAGTAGATATAATAGAGATTTTTATGTGCTTTTTCAATGCTATCATTTCAACAGGAAAACGCAAATTACTGACAAGCTAAGGCTTACATCAGGTATGGGTGAATGATTCTTACTCAAGTGTGTATAAAAACAAGAAGCCATCTAGGAATAAAGAGCTGTTTTGTGAATTTTATTCTGAATACAGAAATATTTCACTGTCTTAAGATGAAAAGTAATAGGCTAAGCTGACAATAAAAATAGAAAAGAATAATGACATAATAAAAGCAAGTAGGGATTATAAAATTAACTCAAATAATAGTTCTTTTTAGTAACAAATGAAATGGGTTTTATGCTTCTTTTTTTATTTTTGTTCAATTACAGTTGTCCCAATTTTTCCCCAGTTGCTCTCCCCTGTCCCATCCCCTGTTCCCTGCTCCCTCAGTCAATCCCCACCTTGCTGTCCATGTCCCTGGGTCCTTTATTCAAGCTCCTCTACTAGACCCTTCCCCTTCTTTCCCCATTACCCCCCCACCACCACCACCCCTCTGGTCACTGCCAGTTTTTTCCTTATTTCCATGTTTCTATTTTGCTTCTTTGTTTGTTTTGTTCATTAGGTTCCGCTTATAGGTGAGATCATCTGATATTAGTCTTTTGCCACCTGGCTTACAATAATTTATGATTCATTTTTATTTATTTAATATGGATTTGCGGTCTCATAGATAGTTTTTGAAAGCTCAGGTTTTAGAAAAAACTGAAATAAATGATACTCTTCTCTATTTGAACCTTACCCTGATCCTGAGAAATGTTATTGCATTCTAAGTAGCCTCTGGACTTTTCATGTATTCATTCAGCAAATGTTTAGTCAACCCTGATTTTGTTTCAAGTGCTGCAATAAGGTCCCAAATACCTGCAGTCTCTGTCATCACTAATTTATTCTACTCAAGACCACCCCCCTTCCCATCTCTTAGAGAACCTTCATTAATTTATTCATGTCTACATTATATTCAAGACCATGCATTATATTCTTATTTTTTGCAAGACATTATTCAACATACTCAGGTCAATATGGCAAAAATTCTATAACGCCATTCCATATTACCTATTTAGTCACTTCCAACAATATTCCAGTGCACATTATTCTATATTTCATCATATAAATCTTCTGACTTAATTCATCTGAACAGATCATACCTTTTTTAAAAAAGGAATATCTGTGTAATATTTGTAATAAATTTTCCTCCTGGGGTGTGTCCAGTAAAATATGACCCAATTTCTCAAGTCCAGTTTAAGTTCTTTTACTTTATTGAACAATTATCTAATTGCTCAGGCTACAGTTAACACAATTTTTTTTATCCTATCAGACTTTAATCAATTGCCATCTGTGTAGTCACATAAGGGTTTATCAGTCATTCTAAGCCATTAACTTATAGGAAATTAGGAGAATGTCTGGTAACTCTTGTGGGGTACCATTAACAGGGTTATAGGCTCCTAAGAATTCTTATATAACTATTTAAGTGATTGATCACTTACTATGATGACAGTATCTATTATTTTATTTTAAATAATATATTCAGCATTGAAGTCTAAAAATATAAAATGTATAAGCAAAAATATATTCACTACCATATCTCAAATTACTTGCATAAATTAACCATCTTCAAAATATTCATGGTCTTTCAGAATCATCTTTATGTAACAACCGACCAAATATCTGTATTTTTATTTTACTTTTTAAACAATTTATTCCCTATCCAGCTGATGACATGCTTATTTCAAGTCATTAGAAAAATTCCATTACATAAATAATTTGGGATCTTGTCCATTATTCCTTTTTCTTTCTAAAAGCTACTTCACTATTGATACTCATATTAACTCTTTTCTGAATTTTTTATAAAAGATTAATAATTTGAAATCATGTCTGTGGTACAAATACTCATAAATAAATTCAGACTCTTCCCTCACAGTGCCCTCAAACATAAACATTAAAAATTTACTCTTTCTGTTTTAGTTTCTTGCATTACAATTGAAAGTATTTCCTAGTGTAACTCAAAACATCTAATTCATGTTCATCCTCCACTGTATCTCCAGACCAGCCTTCTACTTTGACAGGTCTATTCTACTTGCTTTCTTCCACATGAGCAATTTATTACATCTTTAATATGATTTTTAAATCTTTGAACTCTCTGACTTTTGAGTATACTTGTTTTACCTGTGTTTTCAATGAATTTTTAAAAGTTTGTCTTTTGACAAAGCCAAATGGGGGAAGGATTGAGGATGGGAGGAAGTGAGGGGTGGGGCTGGGAAAAGTGGTGGTGGGAAAATGTTGACAAAAAAAATAGACAGGGGGAGGCTAAGAATAGAATAGGAAGTTGAGAGATCAAAGAACTGATATGTATAATCCATAGACATGAACTAAGGGGTCTGGGGAAGATGGGATGGGGTGCAGGGTGGAGGGGATAAAGGGTAGGAAAAAATGAGGCAACTGTAATAGCATAATCAATAAAATATACAAAAAAAAGTTTGTCTTTCATGTATAAATCAATACTCTTAAGACTTAGACTTTGATCTGCCATTTCCTTAATTCATTTTTAGTGCTGTATTACTTACACTTAGTAGTCACCAATAGAAACATACATATACTGCTTTCATCTTGTTTTTATGGTTTTATATATAGCTGTCTCACTTCTAAATATTAACTGTATTTATTTGAATTTCAAAGGTGAATTCTGGAGGAGTGTATATTTATAAAATTCTGTTATTTGTGCTCTGATATTGCAAGAGGATAAATGGAAAAGAGCATGTTTAAATGTGTGCATATTTATGAGAGAGACCATATGTCTATTATTCTTTAAGATCATTCACAAAAACATTCCTGATTGGGAAATACAGATCACAGTCATCTTTGCCATCTCAATGTGGAATCAGACACAGGCTCAAATTGGGAAGAATGTCAGTTGCATATTTGTGGCTTTTGAGGACATCATGAGACTTTTGATGGAGAGATTTGCTTAACCTGTAGCACTGAATTAATTTAAAACAGCCTTAATCTTTGAGTTGCATGGAGTAACAACTTTCAACTTTTTAAATATGTACTGGAATATGTTTGTGCTATAGTCTTCATGACAGAGAGATACCTAGGGCCCAGTATTTGTTTTCTGAGACATTGTATCTGAGAACATTATAACAGTGTTTGGTAAATAGTATTGATACATGAATAAAATTTATCTTTTTCTAGAAAAAATATTAATAGACATTTGTACTTGCCTTGTTTCTTACTTTTTCTAAACTCCCCCTTCCTTTCTAAAGATGTGTAGCATGCACCACCTCTGTGCCTAAAATCTATTATGGACCTTCCCTGGTGTAAACAACCTCTCAAGTTATAATTTACACTAACTTTCTGGGTCACCTTTTCTTGCAGTACTTATTTATCTGCCAGTTACAAAAACTCAAAATATCAATATCCTAAAAAAAACAAATCTTTAAAGTATTGCATTATTATTAGTTGGATAGTTTTACTAATGTAAGAATAATTATATTTCAATACTAGCTCTTACTGCCTGAAACTGATGAACTGTATTTAAGCCAAATGAGTTTCTCAAATCATAATCTGAATTCAAGCCATCTTGTGATAAGTAAAATACTCCTGAAAGAATACAATTTAAGTGTGATATTCAGTGTGATCCCGAAATTCTCTACGTTTTTCTTACAAGAAATTCCCCTGTGTTAGGAGGTAATGTTCACATACTAACCACAGCTAACAGGCGCAATGGACTCAGTGCAAGCGTCTTTCTCAAGCTTACCTTCCTCGAGGGGGACATACCTGTAAGAGGCCTACGCACTATATTCGGAACTATCTTGAGCCTGTAAAGAGCATCTGGTGCTACAAGAAAGATTGAAAATTCTTCCTCTGTTTCTTCCATATTTTATCTCAGAGACATTAATTCTGATGATAAAAAAATGATGGTCCTGGAAGTTCTTTGACCAGAATTACCAAATTCAACGATTCCAATTCTGGAAAGCAATGGAAGAGACTGGATTCATTACTATTTGGAAAACTGGACTCACTGGTTTAATGATAATGTCGACCTAGTATTAAATGTCTATTTTGCTTTAGCCTTATTTTGATTATCTTTAAATAAAGCCTTTTAATTTCTCTCACAATAATTATAAGGTATCTGTCAGTATTTCACATCCCTCATTTTACTAAGAGAAGAGAGAGAATTTTAATCACTGCTTATTTGCAGATTTCCAGCTTTTCTAGCTTTAATCTGATCAAAGCCCAACATACCTCTTTTGATCATCATCAGTGAAAGAAGTTTCTGTGAAAGCATCAAGGTGGATGCATCTTGCAAGTCAATAAGGGATTATAATAATTCTCCCAAATGATACTAATTCTACAGGGCATACAGTCTGTCTGTAGAATTTCTAAAGTTTGGATATGAAATGAGTTGTTCAAACATCTTGCCTGAACAAACTTCAGGGATAAAGATAATATAAGCTGATTAATCTTAACACTAAGGGCCTTGAAATGCCAGATACGTCTATATAAGTGTCTAACTTAAATAATTTATAATATAATTCGCATTATAATGGAGAATATAATTATTATTGTGTAGTACTTACAGTTAAACGGAGTATATTAGCTGCTGAGAAACCTAATATAGCTTTGTTCAACAGTACTGTTTTCAATTGGTTGACCTTTTCAAAACAGGAGTCACTAAAGCATTCACTTTTCTGTTTTTTTCATGTAACCCTTCTGGACTTAAACAACAGCTGAAAGGTTGCAAAACAACTACATTAGTCAATCTGGTATTCACCAGACTCAACGATTCCAATTCCAGAAATTTATCCACAGGGGGAAAAAGCTAACTCAAAAGCATGTCTGCAGCCCCATGCTCACTGCAGTATTTTTTACGATAGTCAAGACATGGAAGAAAACTTTGTCCATCAATAGATGAATGGATAAAGAAAAGGTGTTATACATACCAATATACATATAATGAAATATTATTCAGCCTTAAAAACAAAGGAAACCCTGTCATTTGCAATAACATGGTTGGATCTTGAGGGCATTATGCTAAGTGAAATAAGAAAGACAGAGAAAGACAAATACCATAGTATCTCACTTATATGTAGACTCTAAAGAAATCCTAAACTCATACATAAAAGAACATACTGGTGTTTGCCAGAAACATGAGGTAAGTGTGGGTGGTCAAAATTGGTGAAGGTCATCAAAAAGTACAAACATTCAGTTTTAAAATACTTAAGTGTTGGGGATATAATGTATATCATAGTGATTATAATTAATAATACTGTATTGTATATTTGAAAGTTGAGAATCCATTAAGACCCAGAGGACAATGTGTGGAAGATAAGCACCTCCACCATTGTAAAAACATGCATGCATCCCCTTTCAATAGACACCACCATTAGGGAGAAGGAAGATTGGTTATGAGAACCCTTGAGACAAAGAGATAGCCCTGCTAATAAAAACTTGGACCTTTCCATTTCCTGAATAGTCACAGTTGTGAACTGTATGATTTTTTCTATTTTTCTGTATTTTCTAACAATTAAGTATAAATTATTCTGCCATCAATGGGAATAGAAACTTAAAAAGAAGATGACATCAGTTTAAAAAAGCTAAATGTCTCTTTGTAGAAATAAGAGTTAAAATGACTATTTTTAATATTTAGGAGAATATGTTGAATTAATTGATATAATCAACATTAATATGTTCACACTGATTTAGAGGCACTGCCTTAAGAACGTAAATATAAATATAATTATTTTTTCACTCAAAGGGGTCATAATTTGCTAAGAAAAGGGGACATAACTATAAGAATATAAAAACAATGTTCTATTAGTAAAGATAACTACTAATAGAGACATGGGCAAATTATTTTAAGAAACAGACATGCTTAGCCAAATGTTATGTGGTAATCTAGTAGAATTCGAAGTAGTGATATTTATCAAAACCTCAAAGGCAAGGAAAGTAAAGGCAAACACAAATAAATGGGACTACATTAAACTAAAAAGTTTTGGCACAGAAAAAAAAAATCAACAGAACAAAATGCAACCAACCAACCAGGAGATGTTTGCAAGCAACAGTTCTGACAAGGGGTTAGTATCCAAAATATATAAAGGATTTATACACCTCAAACAATCTGATTAAAGAATGGGAAGAGGACAAATGGCCAGCAGACATATGAAAAGATGCCCAACTTCTCTAGCTACTAGGGAAATGCAAATCAAAACTACAATGAGATTCCACCTCACACCTGTTAGAATGGCTATTATCAATAAGACAAAGTAATAACAAGTGTTGGAAAGGTTGTGGAAAATAAAAAACCCTCATTCATGGCTGGTGGGAATGTGAACTGTTACAGCCACTATGGAAAACGATATGGAGGCCCCTCAAGAAATTTAGAATAGAGTTACCATATGACCCAGGAACCTGTTTTTCTGGATAAATAACCAAAAATTTAAAAAACCTTTATTTTCAAAGATATACACACCCCTATGTTCATTGCAGCATTGTGAATAATATTCATAGTGGCCAAGACATGGAAACAACCCAAGTGTTCTTCAACAGATGATTGGATGAAGAAGATAAGGTACATATAACCAATGGAATACTGTTTAGTCATAAGAATAGATGAAATACTGCCATTTGCAACAATATGGATGGACCCTGAGAATATTATGCTAAGCAAAATAAGTCAGTCAGAAAAAGTTAAGAATCATATAATTTCATTCATATGTGGGAGATGAAACTGAAAGCAACAAATGAACAAACAAGAAAAACAAAGTAAAACTCATAGAAAAAGACAACAAAGAGTACATTGGTTACCAGAGAAGGGGAATTTGAGGAGGATGAAGAAGAAAAAGGGGGATCAATATATGGTGACAAAAGATGATTTGACTTTGCAAGGTGAGCACACAATGTAATATGCAGATCATGTATCATAGAAATGTATGCTTGAAAGATATATAATCTTATTAACCAACATTACCCCAATACATTTAATAAAAATAAAAAATAAAAAAATACAACTTGCTTAGTGAGAATGTATTCTTAATAAAACATTTCTCTCTCTCCTTCTCTATATCATCTCTGTTTATCTATTTCAATTTCCATTCATTTATTCATTCATCCATTCATCCAAACTTCCGTCCTTATATATGGAATTGTGTAAACATATAACCCTAATGCCTTTATTTATGTTCTTTTCTTTCTCTCATTCAACACATCAAATTTCCTAGACAATATAAACAGCTTGGCTTTCCCAGTATATCCAGAGTATATTTACTACTGCAACCCTGGGATGAGCTAGCATTATTATCACCTAGACTACTGTAATATCTCCTTACTAGTATGTCTGCTTCCAAAGTTTCTTCTTAAGTATTACTGATTATTTGTCATTTGCTTCCCCATTATTTGCACTATTTTCTGTTAAGTTCCTTATGAATCCTGAATTATCTGGAACTTCATCATCTGGCTCCCTTGCTCATTTGCTCTTGGCTAGGTCCAACCAATGGAATTTATAAGCAGAAAGTCAGAATTAAAGCACAGGTAATATTTCTTCTGTAGTCTGCATTATGTGGCTATAATGGTGTCTCTTTTGCTTCTTTCAAAAACAAATGAACAAATTTATCTGCATAGCTATGGATAATATGGCATAACATTTTAGCATAGACTTAAAAATGAATAAATTTAATGGAATATTTATAGGTTCAGGAGTCCATAGTTATGGATATAAGTCATGGTTATAACTCTTTTAAACTTTATGAGCATGGGCAGTCCACTCAATTTCATGAATTTTAATTCTTCATATATAAAATGTAGATAATACCTTTTTTATATTCCTTAAAACATTACATTACAATGTGATCAGTTATGTGAAAATATTTTAATATAAATAACACAATATTATTTAAAATGGTTTCCAAAATTTACTTATTTAAATTTTTTTTAAATCTAGAACAAGATATATAACATAAAACAAATTTAATTTTACCTAATCTTTTGAAATGTCTTCATCCCCGTGTATTTCAAATTGCATATTATCTCCAGGATTTCATTGCTTAAAGTGAATTTATGAATAGAGTTCTTAACTACAAGCTAATGAAATTTGGCAAAGTGTAAGCTACCTTTTTTTCTGTGATATTCATAACGGGATAGTTTATAAATTTTGGTCAATTGCTTATACTTCCTGGGTAATTCTCTCATCCAGATGGAGAATTCTGATCAAATATATAGAGGGAACTGAAATCTAGTCTTTAAGAGAGAAAAAATGTGTTTTCTTAACAGCAACTCTAAATTATTTCATAAATGTATTAAGTAATATAAATCAGTAAATATTATTCAATACACTGCTCTCTAAGTTTTTTGTTGTACTTTGCCAAATAAGTGAAATTACTTTGTGGGTTTTTAAATTTTAGTGTCCAAATTATCTTCCATGGAAGTATAGATTTCCTTGATTTAATATCTCTAAGTTTTATGCTTTCTGCTTCTAAATTCTTATAGGTAAATACTACATATGTGTACATTTTTGTTAATATTTCAATGTATCTGTTGACCTTTTCAGTTTTTAAAATGACTTCAGTGGTTTTATACTAATACACATCTATGCAGCATTTTACAAACAAATTTATGATATATATTGGTCAGCCTAACCTCTTATCTTGTCCTAAAGAGAAAAAAAAGAGCAAATAATTGAAAATTATTAGCAAAAAAGGTCATTATTTTGTTTTAAAAATTACCAAATATGTACCAGTATTTGAATCACAGGAAGGGCCATACAAAATAAAGAAACAAAGTATCTTAAGGGAAACACTTTTGCTTCTTTACCCATTGAGCATGACGTTGGCTAAAGTTTTGTCATACATGGCCTTTATTATATTGAGGTACGATCCCTCTTTTCCCCCGTACCTGAGAGTTTTTATCATAAATGGGTGCTGGATTTTATCAAATGCTTTTTTGGCATCTATTGATATGATCATGTGATTTTTGTCCTTCATTTTCTTTACATGATGTATCACATTTATTGACTACCAAATATTGTACCAGGCTTACATCCCCAGAAACATCCTCTTAATCATGGTGTACGATCCTTTGGATGTTCTGCATCCAGTTTGTTAATATTTTGTGGAGGATTTTAGCATCCAACTTCATCAGGAGTATTGGTCTATAGCTTTCTTTCTTCATAGTGTCCTTATCTATTTTTGGAGTTAAGACAATGCTGGGTTTATAAAAAGAGCTTAGAACTCTTCTTTCCTCTTGAATTTTTTGAAATAGTTTGAGAAGGATACATGCCTGTTCTTTTTTTTTCATATTTTACTGATTATGCTGTTACAGTTGTCCCATGTTTTCTCTCCTTTATCTCTTCTGCCCTGTACCCCATCCCAATATCCACCCACCTCTTAGTTCATGTCTATGGGTTGTACTTATTTAAATGTTTAGTGCAATTCGCATACGAAGCTTTCCAGTCCAGGACTTTTGTTTGCTGGAAGTTCTTTTTATTACTGTTTCCATTTCATTAGTTGTAATTGGTCTCTTTAGGTTGTCTAATTATTTCTGACTCAGTTTGGAAAATTGTATGATTCTAGAAATTAATCCAATTCACCCAGGTTGTCTGATTTGTTGATATATAGTTGTTCATAGTATTTTCTTACAGTTCTTTGTATTTCTGTGATGTCAGTTGTTACCTTTCCTCATTCATTTAAAATTTTATTTACTTGGGTCCTCTTTCTTTTTTCTTGATGAGTCTGGTTAAAAGTTTATCGATCTTGTTTATCTTTTCAAAGAACAAGCTTTTGGTTTCATTGATCTGTTTGTTTGCTTGTTTGTTTTTATAGTCTCTATGTCATTTATTTCTGCTCTGATCTTGATTATCTCCTTCCCTCTACTTACTATGGGCTTTGTTTGTTGGGGATTTTTGTTGTTGTTGTTCTTTTAGGTGTAGAGTTATATTGCTCATTTGAGATTTTTCTTACCTTTAGGTAGGGTGGTAGTATTATCAACTTCCCTCTCAGGACTGCTTTCATGTGTCCCATAGATGTTGAGTTGTTGTGTGTTCATTTTCACTTGTTTCCAGGTAATTCTTGATTTCTTACTTGATCTTATTGTTAAATAATTCATTCTTTAATAAAATGCTATTTTGACTCCATGTGCTTGAATGTTTTTGAGGTTTTTTTTATTGCAGCTGATTTCTAGTTTCATGCCATTGTGATCCAAGAATATGCTTGATATGATTTCAATCTTCTTGAATCTGTTAAGGCTTATTTTGTGTCCTAACATGTGGTCTCTATTTGGGAATGTTTCATGTACACTTGAGAAAAATGTGTATTTGCTGCTTTTGGATGAAATGTTCTGTAAATATCATTTAATTCCATCTGATTTAATCTGTTGTTTAAGGTCACTGTTTTCTTGTTGATACTTTGTCTGAAAGACCTATCCATTGATGACAGTGGGATGTGAAAATCCTGTTATGACTGTATTGATGTTGATCTCTCCCTTAAAGTCCACTATGATTTTCCTTATACATGTAGGTGTTCCTGTATTGGGTGCATATATGTTTATACTGGCTATATTCTCCTATTGTATTGATACCTTTAGTATTGTTCAGTAACCTTCTTTGTTTTTTTTGTTATAGCTCAGACAGAGATGTCTACTTTCCTCACTTATTCAACATAGGACTGGAAGCACTAGCCACAGTCATCAGACAAGAAGGAGAAATAAATGGCATCCAAATTGGAAAGAAAGAAGTAAAACCATCATTAGTCACAGATGATATGATATTGTACATAGAATCCCTAAAGACTTCACCAAAAAACTACTAGATATAATAAATTAATTTGGTAAAGTATCAAGATATCAAATTAATATTAAAATTTCATGACATTTTTATAGGCCAATAATGGACTATCAGAAAGATAAACTAAGAAACAATCTCATTTAATATTTCAAAAAATAATAAATAACCTAAGAATAAATATTAACAAGGAGATAAAAGACCTCTACTCACAATATTATTGGACATTGAAAAGGAATTGAGGAAGATACAAATAAATGAAATCATATACCACGTTCATTCATTCAAAGAATTAACATCACTAAAATGTTAATACTACCCAAACCAATTTATAGATTCAACACAGTCTGTATTAAAATATTCAATACTAATGACATATTTCACAGATCTAGGACAAATATTCCAAAAAATGTTATGGAACCTAAAAAAGATCCTGAATAACTTTGATATCAAACTATACTATAAGGGCACTGTAAACAAAGCACTTCGATACCGGCATAAGAACAGACATATAGATCAATGCAGCAGAACATAGAACCAAGAGAAATAAATCTGTGCCTTCATGATCAATCAATATTTCACAAAGTGGCAAAAACATGCAATGGAGTAAAAACAGTCTCTTCAATTAATGATGCTGGGATAACTGGACAGGCACATGCAAAAAAATGTAACTAGACCACCAACTTATAGCATACACAGGAAGTAACTCAAAGTGGATAAAAGACTTAAATGTAAACCGCAAAACCATAAATATTCTGGAAGTAAACACAGGCAGTAAAATCTCACACATCTCTTTTAGCAATATTTTTACTGATATATCTCCTAGGGCAAGGGAAATAAAGAAAAAAAATAAATGGGACTACATCAAACTAAAAAGCTTCTGCACCACAAATAAAGCCATCAACCAAATCACAAGAGAACCCAGGGAACCTACTGCTTTTGCTGATATGTCTCCTAGAGCAAGAGAAATAAAGGAAAAAATAAATGGGACTATATCAAACTAAAAAGCTTCTGCACAACAAATAAGAACATCAACCAAATCAGAAGGGAATGCACTGCTTTTGCTGATATGTCTCCTAGAACATGGGAAATAAAGGGGAAAAAAATAAACGGGACTATATCAAACTAAAAAGCTCCTGCATAGCAAATAAAACCACCAAACAAGTCAAAAGAGAACCCACTCTATGGGAGAACACAGTCACCAGTAATACATCTAATAAGAGGTTAATCTTTAAAATATATAAAGAACTTAATACAACTCAACACCAAGACAGACAAACCAATGAAAAAAATTGGCAAAGGACCTGAATAGACACTTCTCCAAAGAGGACAGACAGATGGCCAATAAACAAGAAAAAATGCTCAGTCTCACTAATTATCAGAGAGATGCAAATTAAAATGACAAGATATCACTTCATACCCAGCAGAGTGGCTATCATCAGTAAGTCAACAAACAACAAGTGCTGGCAAGGATGTGGAGAAAAGGGAACCTCGTGCACCGTTGGTGGGAATGTAAATTAGTGTAGCCACTGAGGAAGATATTATGGAGTATCTTCAATGAATTAAAAATAGAACTATCTTTGACGTAGCAAGCCCACCTCTGGGAAAATATCCTAAGAATCCCAACTGGAACGCCAATTTGAAAGAATATACATACCCCTATGTTTATAGCAGTTGTATTTACAATAGCCAAGATCTGGAAACTGCCCAAGTGCCCATCAGTAGGTGAGTGGATAAAAAAGCAGTGGTACATTTACACAACACAATACTACACAGCCATAAAAAAGAAAGTACTCTCATCTTTTGTGACCACATGGATAGAAGCGGAGAGTATTATGCTAAATAAAATAAACCAGTCAGAGAAAGACAAATACCATTTATATGTGGAATCTAATGAACAAAATAAAGTGATAAACAAAATAGTAGAAGCATGATACATGGAACAAACTGACGGCTGTTAGAGAGGAGGGGGGAGAGGGGTTTGATAGAGAAGATGAAGGGATTAACCAAATAAAATACATTTATAATCCATAGGCACAGACAACAGTGTGCTGATGGCAAAGGCTGGGTGAAGGTGGGCAATGTGGTGGAAAATGGGGACATCTTCAATAGTGCTAACAATAAAAGTAAAGTTAAACAATGAAGTATATGCACTTTGTTAGTGGAAGGGAAAATTGAGGTGGACAGAAGGAGTATGATATTCATATATATAAATTATGTAACATACATATATATGAATATTCATAATTACAGTGATTTTCACAAAAAGAAAAGCAAATATTATTTAAAAAGAGAGAACCACATATAAAATCTTGAACTTGGGATTTCAAGGTTCCCTTTTACAAAAGTGCTCAGGACAATGTAAAGTTATGTACTTTAATGACTATAGTTAAGACATATAAGAAATGTTTCAAGACCCTCTCATTCAAATATGGATTTTCATCAATGGCTTTTTTTAAAGTTATTATTTTGACAATTCTACTGGCATGTAAAATTAATTTTGTGGTCTTTAAATGTCCCTTATGACCATCAGATTATCACAGCTCAGTAATATAAATATAAGCAATATAAACTCAATATAAAGTAAGTTTTTAATACTAAGTGTTATGGACAAAATTGTGTCCTCCCCAAATTGATATGTTAAACTCTAACACCCAATGTGACTGCTTTTGGAGAGAGGGCCTTTAAAGAGATAATTAAGGTTAAATGAAGTTATAAGGTTAAAAGAAATTATATGACTGGTGTCTGTATGCTCAAGTAAGAAAAGAAGAGGAAGATAAATCAGGATATGTGGGGCTTCTCTCACTTTCTCACTGCAGAAGAGCCGTGTGGGGACACAGCAAGAAGGCCACTTTCTGCAAGCCAGGAATAGAGCTCCAACCAGGAGCTAAGTTTTCTGGTATGTTGATCTCGGGCTTAACACCTCCAGAACCTTGAGAATATACATTCAAGCCACTCAGTATGCAGTGTTTTGTTTTGGCGGCCCAAACCAACTGGTATACTTGGTTTACAATAATCTAAATACATGATTGCCTTATTTTCACTCAATTTTTTCCATGTTTGTTTGTTGTCAGTTATTTTTAAAGATTACTTCTGGCCTGAAATTTAATTGCTAAAATGCTTCTATTCTCATGAAATTTCTTAAAGGCCTGCTATTGAGTGTTAGTATTTTTTTAATTAGTTGTTCTTAATGAGTTGTGTTACCATATTTTCTCATAATGTAATTACTCTTTTGTGTTTTCCTCTTTCATATATTCCAACCAATATGCAGAAACACTGAAAAAATGGGGCACATAGTAATTAAATGTTAATTGTGGAAAAAAATCCTACCCAACCTCAGACTAGGAAGCAAACAAAAGAAAAAGAAACTATAAATACGAAGAACATTGAGTACCATGGACCTAAGGAAAAAGAAGGTACTGAAAAAAGGAGAGATAGATACAACAAAATGTTAAGCAAACTAAAAACATATTTTGTCATTTTTATTTGTCATTTTTCCCAGCTGGGAGAATTTGCTGTTTAATGAATTCTGAACTCAAAGTTACGTAAGAAAAACCCCTAAGAGCTGACAAATTTTGCATTTTTCATCTTCTTACAAACAAAGCTACCACAACTTGTAAGATTTATATTTGAAGTTATAAAGTCATATTTGAAATAGTTTTTGTTACTGTGTAAGTGCTGGATGAATGAATTTATCTGATTTTCTTTGTTTCAGCTGTTGTTTTGACAAAACAAAGGCACGCATTCAGTTGTTCTTGCAACACTGGACCTGCCTTCCCATGCTACTTCCTCTCAGGGCATTATTATTTAAATATTTTGCACTTATCTGAACTTAATAGTCAATGAAGATACTGTCTTCCTAATATTTTGAAGAGTTCTTAGGGCTGGTATGCTCTGATTTCATGAGTTAAGAACTTTTTCTTAAAATTTTCTTACGTCTTACACAGGGTAAACAGTTACCCGTTAGTCATTGATGATATGCTGCGAAGCTCAACTTGTTTATCATATGTGTAATTATGTAAATAAAAATATTTGCAATGAATAATACTATTATTTATATTTATATTTGTTTCAAAGGAGAGTTGTGAGACACTTAAGAAATATTATTGTTAGTCAATGTTACCTTGGGAAAAATATTTTCCTGAAACAACACCACTATGTTTTATGGCTTTTCTTTCTTACTTTTCTTTTTTTTTTTCTTTTTGTATTCTGGGGAATTTTATCCACACAAAGAAAAAACTATGACCTTGTTGACTGTGTGCAAACTGTCATGGTCACAGCAAGGAGAAAATGACTTCACTTATATTCTGTGAAGAATGATACAGACTGGCATTCTAGGCTATTAAAGCACTCATCTGTCAAAATATACTAAATAAAAATGTTAAATTAATGTGTTAGACAAATATAAATATTAGACACATATATGTGTATATGAATTGATTTATATATATATTTATACATAAATATATACACATAGCTATGTGTATATATATATATGCAAAAAAACCTTTGAAATTCACTGCAAAATATACCAAAATAATGTATTTCAAAACCACAAAATTTTACTTTATTAAAAAGATTTTATTTATTTTATTTTTAAACCAAGGGGAATGGAGGGAGAAAGAGAAGGAGAGAAACATCAATGTGTGGTTGCCTCTCACGTGACCCTTAGTGAGGACCTGACCTGCAGCCCAGGCATGTGCCCTGATTGGGAATCAAACCCTTTGGTTCACAGGCCAGTGCTCAACCTACTGTGCCACACCAGCCAGAGCTCAAAACCACAAAATTTTAATTGTTTTCAGCATTCATGATTGTGAGTTAAAGTCATACTCATTCATTTTTCACATTTTCCCAAGGTATTCTCATAGCTTCACATAAAAACATAAGTGAAGTTTTCAAATATATTTACTGATTTGAGAACAATCCATATCCAAAGATAAAAGACTAATAAAGTTTGGAGTGATCTGTTTAAAATTTAGTTATAAAATTATTGATAAACAACTGTTTAAAAATTAGGTCCATTGAAAAAGATAGTCAGCAATTAGATGTCCAATGTGTGCCAGATGTTAGAGATAAGATCTTAAGGGACTTACAATATATCAGGCTAAGGATACACAAACCTCTAAATAAATAAATATTACAGTTTTAGTAATGGAGCATGAAAAGGGTGCTATGGGTACACTGAGGACAAGCATCCACTTCTGAAAGTGGGCACAAGTGTTCAATATTTATGCCTCTTTTGAGAGTTAATCTCGAGTCAAGTTTTTAATGGAGAATCAGGTAATCAAGTGTGTGAATCCCTGAGTATGAGGTTCAAAATATCAATTACAGGTATGTGCTCAACCAGAAAAAGTTTTTTAAAAGTCTATGTTACACTCCACAAGTAGACTAATAACTGTGAAAGACGGTTGAAACAAAGAAAAATGTATATAATGCTAATAATATGATATGGTATCTATGTTTATGATCTGCTCATTCCAAAGCAATTAAACTTTATAACTAAACTTGTGTTTTAAAATTTTCACCCTGGAGGCATTGTGAAGAATGGATGCAGATGGGGAAAGGTGTCAGTGGAGTTATGTGATTATCATGGAGTCCACTGTAAAAAAATGTAATGCCTAATCTAAAGGCGATTTAAAGCTTTTTAAAGTAAACCTACAATAAAAAGCTTGGTTAACACAGGAAACAAGAATATCATAGTTGTTGAAGACTTTATGTAAATAAAGAGAAGATAGATAGATCTGTTCCTAGACATAGGATCATGACAAAATTGTATTCTACTTTCCTGAAAAACTGACCGATAAGATAAAATGAACATTTATCATTTAAATAGATCTCTGCAATTCAGGCATAATCTATTTATCTGCCCAATTTTATATGTATATTAGCATATGCAAAGAATAACAAACATTATCCTGAATATATAAGCATGAAGCAAAATCTAGTTGAATAAAATTCCATCTTTTATTTTTATAATAGAGGAGTATTATGAGTGACTACTCACTGAAGTAAGATTTTAGGTATTCATTGAGACTAAGTATTCAGAACTTTCTAATTCTTACCATATATTTGCTATTTCTCATTTTTAATCTCCTTTTAATAAGATTACAGTACTTATGCTGAATTGTAGCAAATTAGGAAGTTGTTTAATGGTTTGGAAAACCCCCACAGATGACTGAATTGAGAATAACATGCTCATTATTATTTATGACTCTATTTCCAGATTTTCATAGGTCAGCTTATTGAATTCCCTGAATATGCTGCTTTTCCAGTTCAGCAAAGCCAATTTTGCAGGC
Organism: Mormoops blainvillei; assembly: GCA_004026545.1. Taxonomy (NCBI): domain Eukaryota; kingdom Metazoa; phylum Chordata; class Mammalia; order Chiroptera; family Mormoopidae; genus Mormoops; species Mormoops blainvillei. Next base: position 20,849 of record PVJD01015582.1, read on the forward strand.
TACTTTGTGGTTGATATTCTCGTAGACATGGAAGAAAGCCAATTTCTTTAAATGTAAACACACCCAGAACACCTTTAATTTAGGATCATTCACTCTAAATGAAAGTCCGGTGTCTGAAGTCTTCGCCATTAGGAACTCTGAAACCGGACAGCAGAGCCTCCCAGGGCATCCTTCCCTAGCGTGTTCTGTAGATCCTTCTTTCCATGACATTTTCATAACAATTGCTTAAACTGTTGGGTTTTTCAGAAAACCGAGGGTTTTCACAAATTAGATTAAGTGGGTTTCTTTATCAGGGGATTTGAAAGAATTTAGTGTGACAGCATTGTGAAATTTGAGTTTATAAACTTATTTTTACATGAAACAGTTGTGTGATGAATATCTATAAATAAGGCCTGTCCAGGGACAAAGTCTTTGGAAATGTTACTTCAGAGAGAATTTTAAAAATATATTTCAGAGGCCTCCGCTGGTGTAGCTCAGGGAACTAAGTGTCGGTCTGTGAGGCAAAGGGTCACTGGTTCGGTTCCCCAGTCAGGGCATATGCCTGGGTTGCTGACCAGGCTCCCAGTAGGGAGAGTCCGAGAGGCAACCACACATTGATGTTTCTCTCCCTCTCTTTCTTCTTCCCTTCCTCTCTGTCTAAAACTAAAATAAATAAAATCTTTAAATATATATATATTTCAGAGGTCAAATGTAGCTGTAATAAAAAGGCTTAATAATACCGACTGCAACATATTTTAATAATTTATAATTTTAATATCAACATTTACCACTTTATTTAGTGGGGGATATGGTTATTTTGGCTTTAAAGATCATATAATTAATCTTTATACATATTTTTAGTGAGTACTTAATTTGCCTAAGTAGTGAATAAAATATAACTCTAGACCTGAATTAAAAAAAAAAAGTAAACAATGAAGTTTGAAAGGATCTGAATTTTGCAGAAATACCTCAACAGGAACATATAATTTCAGGAATATCATTGTATTAAAAGCCAGGTAGAAATAAAAAACAATTTAAAGTCTCCTGAAGGTAGTCTTTTAAATAATTTTTATGTGAAATAATAATTTAAACATTTTGATTCAGTAACATACACTTTTTTGAGGAGGAGCGGAGTTTGCCGCTCCAAAATATGCCTCTCCGGGGTATTATTTTAAGCTGGTTATTTTTAAGAAACAAAAGACTCAGACTAAAGCTTTGATCTTCCTCCTAACTGCCTAAAAGGAATTTAGGTGGAGGCGCTGCTCCAGGAAGAGAGTTATCACAGGTAGCTGCAGTTCAATATGGAGTAGTGTGGGATAGACAGAGAGGATCTTGGCAAGGCTTCTTTGCTCCAAGTCCTCTCCCATCTCATTGTCTAAGGTGGTTCAGCAAACATTTTCTCAGTGTTAGCTTTTCTATCTCCCTGTGAATTGCCTTCCCGCTCTTTAAAGTATCAAGCCACAACCCACCCCCTCCTTTCTCCTGAGCTCAAGATGCTAGATAAGCCTTAACTGCTCTATCACTCCTGGCTCTCATATTCTTATGGAACCCCCTATGTGTACATACATATTAAATTTAGTTATTTTTCTCCTATTCGTCTGTCTCATGCTAATTTGTTTATTAGTCCACCCTGAAGAACTAAGAAAGGAAGGATAAAAAATATTTTCCCAACCTTATACTTTAAATTTACTGGTCATAAATTCCATAGAACAATACATGGTAATTTCAAAATAAACAATGAAAAGATTACCTTTTGATTTATCCTCTCCCATTTTTCACCTGTCACTGATTAACAGTCACCTACTTAAAATCCTGTTTTTTTAAGTTAGTTATTGAAGCCTTGTCACACTATGAAAATGAGAAAACATATATATAGCCATGTCCTTTAAAATACATGAGAAAAGAATCCAGTGATAGAATACTGTTTATATATTATTTATTTTAAAGTATTTTTCAATCTTTTGACACTATATTTATTTTTAAATATTCCTTAAAAGAAAAATATTTTGTTTTAAAATTAATTAAATTTGATTCTTTAAAAATCTATTCATCAAATTATCATTCCATGCCCACAAAATGATTTTTTTTCATTTTAAATGAGTCCTTAGAAGAATTCTTAAAATATTTTAAAGCACCAGAACAGTATTTTTAGATAATAGTTTCATAATTTATAGTCAAAGGAAAAAAGAGCATGGGTAACAATAATAAGGCAATTGATAGGTTTTTAATAATCTAAATTTAAATGAATTTTGATTGAATAAGGCAGGATTCCATAAAAATCCTAGAGGAAAACAGGTAGAAAAATTTCAGATCTCATGTAGCAATATTTTTGCTGATATATCTCTTAGGGTAAGGAAAATACAGGAAACAAGCAAATGGGACTATATCAAAATAAAAAGTCTGCACAGCTAAAGAAACCATCATCAAAATGAAAAGGGAACCAACTATATGGGAGAACATATTTGCCAGTGATATATTGGACAAGGGTTTGATCTCCAAAATATATAAAGAACTATTATTACTCAACATCGGAAAGACAAACAACCCAATTAGAAATGGGCAAAGGACCTGAATAGACACCTCCCCATGGAGGACATACACGGAGCCCAGAGGCACATGAAAAAACATTCAACATCACTAGCCACCAGAGAGATGCAAATTAAAACCACAATGAAGTATCACTTCACACCTGTCAGAATGGCTATCATTAATAAATCAACAAACAGCAAGTGCTGGCAAGGATGCAGAGAAAGGGAACCCTTGTGCACTGCTGGTCTGAATACAGTCTGGTGCAGTCACTATGGAAAACAGAATGGGATTTCCTCAAGAAATTAAAAATGGAACTGCCTTTTGACCCAATGATTCCACTGCTGTGAATATACCTGAAGAATCCCAAAATACCAATTCAAAAGAATTTATGCACCCCCATGATAATAGCAGTGCTATGTACAATAGCCAAGATTTGGAACAGCCTAAGTGCCCATCAGTAGGTGAGTGGATGAAAAGAATGTACTATATCTACACAATGGAATACTATTTTTTTTTAATCTCTGGTTTTGTGATATTTCAATGCCCCAGAACATCACTCTTAGTCTTCTTTCTATTTACCTATACTCACCTCTTTGGTAATACAATCTCATATCATGTCTTTAAATTATATCTAATGCGAAAATCATCCTGTTTATATCTCTTGGCCATACCTCAACAACACCTGAATGATGCATTTAATACCTACTAATATCCCCACTTAGAGGCCTCAAAGAATTCTTAAAGTCAGCGCTCCATAACATACTTCCTCCATGGGCAGAAGCCAAAAAATGAGGAATCTCCCCAATTCCTCTTTCTCTGAGTCTCTCATGTAGGCAGCTCTACTTTAAAACATAAGTAGAAAACAAACATTTCTCATCATCCCCATTTCTACTATCTCATTACCCTCATCTGACCTCTTGAAAAATCTCTCATCTCTATGTTTCTGTCACCTACTAACTGACTTTCATTTTCTACTCTCGTTTCCCTCCAACATACTCT
>PVJD01015583.1:0-24349 GCA_004026545.1 Mormoops blainvillei
CACACACACACATGCAGGAACACAGGCAGAGTGGAATGTAAGCCGGACGCTCTGTCTTGGGGTTCAGGAGAGCGTCTGCACACAGAAGGTGCTCAATTAGTGCCTGATGGGTGAAGGAACTTCCTGGGTCCAAGCTGTTTTCAGACCAGTCATCTCTTCCCAGCATGGCCTCTCGGCTGTGTCCCACCCGGACCTTGCTGGGACCCCCTGCCCACCGTCCCTGGGGAGGGGTGCAGGATGACTTGGGGCCCAGCCGTGGCTTCCTGGAGTCGTTAAATGACTGTTGAGCTGAAGCCCTACATCAGCGCAGAGTGGCGACCGGGGCTGGGAGAATCGGGCTCTCCCGGGGCACTCCGGCCATCCCCCCCCCATCCCTGCCCCCTCCTGGGGGAATTCATGGGCATCGAGAGAGGATTTTAGGAAATGGCTGTGTTTCAAAGGCCCCTGCTTAATGTTCCCTTAAATTAGAACGGGTTTCACTTGGCGGTGTGTCCGCCGGCCCGCAGGGAGAGGGCGGCCCCGCCCGAGGGAGCGCCGCTGACCCGGGACTGCCTGCGTCTCAGCTCTGCCCTGTGCGTCCGTCCGTGGGCTCGCTTGGCCGAGTTCAAAGGAATGCCTTTTCCTGCGGCAACACAACAGCCAGGGCTCAGAGAGTCACTCCCCTCCGTTCAGGCACCTCTGTGGGAACCTGGGTCGGGGACATTCCTCTGGAAAGAAGAATGTGCACGTGGGGGACCGATGGGTCCCTGCCAAGTCCAGTCATTCAACGGGTTCAACAGGCAGAGCCCGAGCCCCGGGGAGGACAGACTCCGGGTCGGTCCTGGGCATAGAGCCGGGGGGGTCAGCGCGCACCTGCCTCAGGGTGCCCTTCATCAGGAGGTGGTCCCTGAGTGCGTGGCTTGACAAGGTGGCCCGCGACGGGGAAGGCCGTAGGCTGGGGGAGCCCCGGGGAGTGTCTGACCCCTCCCAGACCAGAGCAAAATCTCCCCAGGGCAAGCCCCCTCTAGGGTGCGAGCCTCAGTTAGTCCAGAGGGGCAGGTTGCATCATGGTAACAAAAAAACCCAAGTGCCACGTCTTTGCACAACAGAGATCCGGCCTTTCCTATGTCAGGGTCAAGGGGGGGCCTCCTTGGTGGGTCTCCTCCAGCGCTGGCGCAGGGGCCCAGGCTGCCTCCCACCGTGCGGCGGGAGCGAGGGCCGTGGCAACTCACGCCCACTTTTTACCGCCCTGGGCCGGAAGTGGCCTGGAGAAACTGAGGTCTGCGGTCTCAGGGGGGCTGGGAGAGGGGCCCCACAGAGCCAAAGGTCAAGGAAGCAGCCAGGGTGGGGGGTGAGGGTGGGGAGAAGAAGATTCCGGGAGCCCAAGGAACTGCACGTGCAAAGGGCCGGAAACAAGAGAGACACAGTGAGGCTGGAGGAGGCCAAGCCCCTTCCAGCCACACCTGAGTCGGGGTTAATGGGCTGGTCTTAGGAAAGCCCCTGGATGGCCTCCAGATGGGGGCTCGGTGCAGCAGAGCCCACCTGTGACTAGAGCGTTGGAATGCTCAGCCCCACCCCCGATGTCCCAGGAGAGGAGGGGGCTGGAGGTTGACTTGGGCCCCAGTGGCCATTGACTCAATCAGTCTAAGTGAGGAACCTCCCACAAAAACCCCAAAGTACAGGGCAGGGAGCTTCCCTGTTGCAGAACACGTGGAAGCGTGGGGACCGCAGCCCCCCGACAGGGCTGCACCCCAGCCCCACACCTCGCGCCACGCGTTTCTTTCACCCGGGTGTTCCCGAGTTATAATCTTTTCCAAAACACCAGCCATCTAGTGCCTAACGTGTTTTCCTGAGCTCTATGAGCCGTCCCAGCAACGCCGGGACCCCGGGACGGGGTCGTGGAAACCCGATGTACAGCCAGTCGGTCAGAAGCACGGCAGCAACCCGGACTTGTGACCAGCATCTGAAGCGGGGGCGGGCACGTGGGACTGAGCCTGCGGGGCCTGAGTTCCACTGGTGGACGCCCCGCTGGTGACCAGGAATCTGAGAACTGCTTGGTGCGGGAGACCCACCTGTCCCGCGGCCGACACGCGGCGGGGATGATGTGAGGGCGGTTTGGTGGTCAGAGTGAAGTCCTGGTAAGGGGCCATTCCCACTCACCCCAGTCAAGAGCTGAGGGGGGCCCTGAAGAGCGGCGGGGGCTGCAGGGGGAGAAGGAGCCAGCACCGCGGGAATCGGAGCGATGGGCGTTCTACGTGGAGGGTGCAGCCGTACGGCGTCCGGGATGTCGGAGGTACTGGAGGAAGAGCAGAGCACGTGACCTGGCCAGAGCCAGGAGGTGGTGCCGCCAGGGATGGTGTGGGTGGATGGTGGGTGCGGGCAGGGAAAGCAGGTGTCCAGGGAAGGGAGGCGGCCGCCCGGGGGCGGCAGCAGGGTCCGGGACTGAGGGATACTGAGGAGGGAAACGGGGGTTAGAGGCTGGGTGCGGGCGGCTCGGACCAGTGGGCCGACGACAGGGCACCAGCCTGAGCCCCGGGGTGCTCAGACCAGAGCACGTGTCGAACAGGACAGGCCAGGACAGGACTGGGCAGCCGGAGGCTGAAACCAAGAGCACATGGGAGACGCGCCAGGTGTGCGGCACCGCGAGCCACCCGAGTGGAGGGGAAGGTAGCGGGTCGGATGCACACAGCTCGAGGGAGCGGGCTGACCAGCGTCCGCAGGAAGCACGTCTGAGGAGCCTCCCGCTCGGGGGCGACAGCCTCCCCGGGTCACCACACCTAAGGGGATGGGAGAAGAGGGAGGAACGGGCTGTTCACGTGGGGCTGGTGGGGGTCTCCCATTTCACAGACAAAGGCGCCAAGGCCAGAGAGGGGGACAAAGCCAGGGGGTCTCACGTGGTATTTAGCACGTGCCCGGCTCACCCCCAGCCTCAACTGGTTGGCTCGGCCCGCCCGGCAACCCAGAAAACGGTCGGCGCCGTTATTATTCCCACTTCGCAGATGGGGAAACAGAGGCACAATTCAGTTTCAGTAGGGTCCCCTCAGTCACCTCAGAAGATAGTGGCTGACCTAATCCAAAAACTCAGGGGGCTTCTGCTTAATGGTGACTGTGTTCACCTGGCTATAGGCACAAGGATACCTTTCCTTGCCACAGGGGCCTCTCCGCAGGGCCGCTTGAGTGTCCTCACAACATGGTGGCCGGCTTGCCCAAAAGCCAGTGTTTGAAGAGAGCTAGGCAGAAGCCGCACACCTTTGATGGCAAGGCCCTGGGAGCCACGCTCCATCATTTCCTAGCACGCTACAGGCTACCGGGGGGACCTCTTTGAGGTAGGAGGGGACCATGTCAGGGCATGATGCCAAGAGGCCACCTCGAACTGGCTGCCTCCCCAGACCTGTCCAGCCTTCCGACCAGTCGCCTGCATTCTGCTACGAAGCCTGTGGTCAGCTGTGCAGGGGAGCCTGGCGTCGGAGGAGTTTTCAGAGAGAGCTAGGTGTGGGGTGCGCTGGAGGAGGGGGGCATGCGAGGCGGTGGGGGTGCACGCCGAGAGGAGGCAGAACCTGTGCCATAGTGGCGGCTGTGTGCCTGTGTGTCACCAGTGGTGAGAAGCTCCCACCAGGCCGCTATCACGTTTGGGAGACACCAGAGCATCCTTCTCGGACACCCCCCTTCTCAGAAGCACAGTGGGGACTTAGGGACAGAGTGATCAGCCAAGCGGCAACACTTCCGACTGTGGCAGCAAGAGGTGGATGCTGGTGACAGGCCCACAATGTGTCCACTGGGTGAGACCTTGAGTAAGTCTCCCATATCCACTCTGACCCTCAGTCTCTTCCTCAAAAATGGGGTAATTGTTTCTCCCATGCAGGAGAGAGAAGAAAGCCACATGTGTCCACAGCAGAGGGTCCAGCCCCTGATGTAGCCCAGCCTTGGGGGCAGGTGACAGGCCAGACCCTCTGCACCAGTGGGACAGCAGTGTCCCGGGCCCAGGTCAGCCAGTGGGCAAGGACTCTTCCTCCCACACACCCCGACCAGACAGGCTGGTGGCCCCAGCCCAGGCCTGCTGGGAGAAAAGACCAGCACGCCCTGTGGTTATCAGGACACCCCATTCATGACAAGTGACCTGGACAAACATCTCACACCTCTTTTCTCACATTCCAGTTGGAAAATGCAGTGGAATGTGGAAAGCTCCTTCCAGGGACATCTGACAAAGGCCACGGCCATGCCCTTATCTCGACTGGAAGTTTTGTTTTTATTTTATCAAAAAGCTGCTATCAGCGCTGCTTAGACAAGAAAGAAATGTGTCACTGGACTTGGGAGAGGGCATGACCACTTAGAAAGAGGACTGCCTGGGGGAGTGAAAACTGCAAACAGAGACCATTTTCTACCAACCTGGCATCCGCTCAGCCTGCCCACCCACCCTGGGGACAGCGGGGCACACGGACCCGGTGTTGTCTCTGAGTAGTCACGGATTGTGGCAACAGAGCCTGCCCTGTCCTGTGGCTCAGTGGACAGGCACTGGTGTGACCCTCTACCCTCTGTGAGACATGGACAAGTCGGTGAACTCGCCCAAGGTCATCCTGACCCCCAGGTCCTTTGACCTCCCAGGAAAGGAAGGGCGGGTGTGGCTGGCGGGAGAGGAGCCGCAGAGCCAATGGCAGCAAGTGCTCACTTTGGACCAATCTGGTTGTCGCCACTTCAGTCACCAGCAGATGCCGGTGCCCATGTACGACGCCAGGCCTGTGCCGGGGTGGGAGGGGGCGGACATGTGTGCAAACCCGTCGGTATGTGGACAGAGGACGCTCAGCGGAGGCTGCTGGGGTAGGGATGGCCGCCGGAGAAGGGACAGTGGCCGGGGGATAACTGGCGGGATACTGGCAGGGGTGGGGGTGATGGTGAACATTGGTTAGCAGGGAGGATAAATGGGTGGGCAGGTCCAGAGCAGGTGGGGGGTAGAATAAACAAGTGGGCAAGGCCGTCCCGTGCTCAGGGCGCGCCCACTCGTCCAGTGACCATGGGTCTGTCTTCCTGTTCCTGTCGTCAGGAACGGGGAGAGAGGAGGAGGCTGGTGGAAGAAGGACAGGGTCAGGGACTTGCCCTCAGAGCACCGGCCATGAGGCCACATGCACTTCGCTCCCGACCTTGGAGACGTGGAGCTGGAGAGGTGAGGGGGCCGCCGGGCTTACACAGTTTCCACGGCCGGGTGCAGAGAGCCGGAGAGCCTCGCCGGCAGCCACACAGCCGAGACCAATGTCAGGCTTCGCGCACCCCAACTGCCTCTCACCTCTGACGCCCGTCTGGGCCCCAGTGGCCGGTGCCTGTCCCACACTCCAGTCTGACCTGTGCGTCTACCACCCCGGCCCCACGTCATCATGGCCACGGGCACTGAGGGGGCCCCAGGACCAGCATGGTGGGGCCTCAGCTTCACTGCCCCGCTGTGGGTCCGGCCGTGCGGTCTCCCTGTGAGGCAGCTGTGTGGCCATTTCCAGGGCTTGTCTTAGCCCTGAAGACCCCTTGACCCTCAAAGCTTCAGGTAGCCCCAGGAGCCTCTGTCCCCAGGGGCAGGCAGTGACAACTGTTCAGATAGCTCTTCCTGTGCACCTACTATGTGCCAAGCACTGTGCTGGGTGCTGAGGGCGGAGAGGGTCTCATCTGCACCCCTGGGAGCCGCGAGACTGCATGCGGCCAGTGTTCGTTCGCTGTCGCTCAAGGAAAGGGACAGTCCGCCCTCCAGGAGCTCCAACCAGACTTGTTTGTTTCTCAGGGCGCCGCTGGGAGAGGTGGCCCACACGTGGCTGTGGCCTGGGGGTCTGTGGTCTTTATTCCACCTGCTCCTTTGGAAATAGATACTCACACCCCAGGCCAGAAATCACCGGAAGAAGCACCAACACAATGTCGGGAGCTGAAGGTGTGTTCAGTGCCTCACCCCATGGCCGGGTGCGCTGTCCTATCGCCTTCTAGCATGTTCCGCAGAGGTAGGCTCAGGGACCCACTGGCCCATCTTGCAGACGGAGCCCTAGGTCACTGCCATGGTGGATGCTTGCTGTGATGTGGGTGCCAGGAATCCTACGGGCCGCTGGCCATCCCGCCCCTGGCAGTGCGCCCCGCACACACAGAGGCTCCGCGAAGGTTTGCTGAGCGAACGCACAAGACCGAAGAGCACGGACTTCGGAGCCGGAGGAACCAGAGTCCAAACCCTGGCCTTTCTTTTCATTAACCTCTCTGGGTCTCCAGGTCCTACTCTGAGAAGTGAGGATCTTTGTAAGGTTTTGGTGAGGCAAGGCTCGCAAAATGCAACCCAGAGTAGGGGCCGCCGGCCCCTCCCACAGGCAACAGGCTCCTGGCTCACCTGCCCGGCCGAGGTCCTGCCCCCCCCCAGCCCCAGGCTGCAGGTGACTGTGCGCTCCGGGCGCCAGCGCTGGGAGCGTGGGAACTTCCTGCCGCCCTGTTTGTCTTGGGCGGCTCGGGAGGGGCGGACACCCTCTGTCAGCTCCAGTGCGATCCTGCCAGGTTGCCCAGAGTGAAAGGGAGGAATTGTTCCCGTGACCTTTGCTTTCCTTGTCAAAGGTGATTTCGGCAAGTACCACCCCTCTTCCCTAAAGACCAGGCCAGCCTTGGCCCCCACCCCCAAAGGGGCTGCAGGGACAAACTGTGCATCCCGGTGTGGCGCTGCCAACCGGCGTGAGGCCCTGTGTCCGCTCGCCCCAAGCCAGCAGCCCACCAGGGCTCCTTCCCTGTCCCAGGAACCCCAGGCTGCCCATTCCCCTCTCCGCCCCCTGGGACCCAGTGTAGTGCCCAGCCCGGGGTCAGAGTCAGGCATTTTGGATCAGCCCAGCTCCCCAGCCCAGGAGAGATGCTCCCATCCCCACGGAGCAAGGTACCCCCTCCTCCCCCATCTCCCTGCCACTGTCTGCCCCCACCCCCCACCGGGCCCTGGGGGGGCACCACAGCCCCGTCTCCGGAGCTAGGCCACAGGGCTCCACACAACGAAGTGCTTTCTCTGCCAAATTCTCGTCACCGGGCCTTAGTCTCCTCTGCCCTGCGTCACGTGGCCAGCCCACGGCTCCCGGTCCACCTTCCCTGCTGTGGCATGGCTGGTGGCCCTGGGGTGGAGCTTTCAGGAGAGTAGCCCTGCGGTGGCCGCCGCAGGTCACACGGTTGAGGGGAAGAGCAACCTTGGATCATGGAGGCTTCATTTTCAATTTTCCAGAAGACATCGATTATTAACGATCATTGTCCTTTCCTCCTGGGGCATGAAAAAGCAGGTTCGACTCAAAACCGGAAAAGCGGCAGGTCAAGGTTCCCAGGGTCTGAAATGTCAGCCTCCGGCGGCAATGACATTCACCCAGAGGCACTAAAAATAGACGTGAACCCAGGACCATGAAGTCCCTGGGGCTGGCGACAGAGGGTGAGCTCAGGGCAGAAACGACACTTGCTGATTGTGTCTGCGGCCACGTGGCAAGGCAAGGGGATTGCTTTTGGTTTTTTTCTTAAGAGACAAAAAGAAAGTAAACTTGAGAAGGGTCAGCCCAGAAGGACTCTGCTGTCTTGAGTATGGCCTTGCCACAGGTAATAAAATCCAAATAGAAATGAACCTGTGCTGAGGTGACCTCGGCCAAGTCTGGGGTTCAACGGGATTGACCCCTGCTTGGCCCAAGGAGGGCAGAGCGCTCCTTCTCCCCGCAGCAGCACAATGACCTTGACTGGCCGTGGTAGCCCGGATGAGGCCAGCACAGCCCAAGGGGACTTTGAGATGAGAGGTCTGTGTGTGCTCCCTCCCACGCGGAGTCGCAAGCCGCCCTAGGTACCAAGCACTTGACGTGTGGCTGTGGCGACCAAACAACAGAAATATCCATTTTATTTCATTTTAATTGACTTAGATTCAAATAGCCGTATTTAAATGGTGGCTAGCGGCTGCCACATTGCACAGCCCAATTTTAGGCTGGAACACCGAGATCGATGAGCAGCGTCTGCCGGGGACTCGGCGTGGCAAGGGAAGGTGTGGCTGCTGCATCGCTGAATGGCCAGGGGACCCGGTATGAGCCAGACCGCTGGGGCCTCTGTCCTTGATTCTCGTGCCCGCACGGTTTCAGCTTTTAGGAGAAAGAATGTCTGTGAGGCTTAGTGTCTCCTCCCCTCCACACCCGCCATCCTTTAGACTCATGGTCTTTATCTCAGCAACTTCTGGTCTCCTAACCGGTGACCCTCCTTTTGGGATCCCATTTCTAATACATTTTCTACACAGCAGCCAGAGGGTCGTTCCAAAATACCAACCCAACCGTGTTCCGCCCTGACCGCAGCCATCCGGACGCTTCTCTGTGACACCTCCAGCCCCACTCCAGCACAGACCCACTGAGGCTGGCTGCTTCTTTCTCGGCTCCACGGCCCAGGGAGCCCCAAGGGCAAGGGCTAGCTGTTGCCGATCTTGGCGACGCCCTGCGCCCACCCAAGTACGGGGCCCGAAGAGCTCCCACAAGAAGCCTCGTGGGATTCCAGGAATTCCCATGTGTACGCTCTCGCTGTGCCCTGAAAATGCTAAGACGAGTGCCAGCACTGCCCTGTCCCACAGATGAGGAAACGGAAGCTCCGAGAGGGAGGGAACCGTTTGGCCAAGGACTGGAGGGGAGATGACAGACCTGACGCACAGCACTGACACTCGGACCTGGGCGGAGGAGCTCTCAGACCTTGTTTCCTGCACAGAGCACTGGGCTTCCCCACGGTGCCTGTGCTCAGGGCGGGGACAAGGTCATGGGCTTTTAGTCCAGTATTTCTTCTTCTAATTTATTACATGTTTAGTGAAGAAAGAGATGGATGGGTGGGTGGGTGGACGGGTGGTAGCTGAATGGATAAATAACTGCAGAGTGTACAAATGGGCTGGTGCCCAGGCGGGCAGGTGGGTGGGTGGACGGACAGAGGGACGGATGCGTGCATGGGTAAGTGAACGCGTGAATGAGAGGGCAACAGAACATGGTAAGAAGCAAAGCAAAAGTTCATGACTAGAAAAGCGGGTGAGTTAATGGTCCACCTTTTTCTTAACCATTTCTCAGGCTTATCTAAAAATCACGTCATGCAAAAAAAACCCTTTGAGGCTTTTGCTTGTAAAGAGATGAAGTGGACGGTAAGCTGGGTGCATCAAGAAAGCCTCGGGCTATGCGAGGGCTCCCCGTCCCCTCCTCCCCCGCCCCTCCGGCTCAGGGAGCTCCTCCCTAATGCCACTTTCCCATGGGAAGGCTGCAAAACAATGGCAATTTCTTCTGAATGGAACGCTCCCCTGAGCCAAAAAGTAAACACAAGCGAGGGAGGGGAGTGCCGGAGCTGGTGTGTGACTACTCAGGGGCGATTACATAACCAGGACATACCTGGGAGAGGCTGAGATCCCGCGGATTTTAACAGGCAGAGGGGGCCGGGAGTGGGGGAGGAGGGCCAGGGCACGCCCCGACCAGGAATTGTGCAGGTACCGGCCTTGCGGGGACCCGGAGCCAGGACTGTCCGGAGAGGGAGGGGGCAGGAGAAAAATCAAGTGTCCTTTACGGACAGCGTCCTTACACTATGGTGGGCCCTTGCATGACTGTTTTGTTTAATCTTCCGGGGATAGGTACAGTTATGTTCCCTTTTATAGATAAAAAACAGAAGAGAGGCAGAGAGGCTCTCTCCCTAAGCAAAGTGGCACAGTGGCAGTGGCGGTGGTGGCGTCAGGCCGCAGAGCTGTGGGGCCCACCAAGCAGCAGGGCTTCCACTCTTCCTTCGCTCTCCCTCCCTCCCTCCGCCCCCCACCCCCCATTAAGTTGTGGATTCTTTCAACGCTCCCTCTATCAGCCCTCCACACAGCCCCCCACCCTCTGTGTTTCCCTGCCAGCATCCTGCCCTCGATGCCAGTCCCCAAAGAGGAGACAGAGCTCCACCTCCCAAGACCCGGGCCCTGGTGACAGAGGGCCCTCACAGTATTGGGGGCCCGTCTGCAGCACGATTTTAAAGCTTCATGCTCCGGGCCCGTCTGTGAATGGAGGGCCCTGGAGGCTTACAACGGATCTCTTTAACTGAAGGGCAGCTCTCAGGTCAGGGTCGCTCTTCCCTGTGGCAGAAGAAGAGAGGGGGTCCACAGAGGCCTTCGTAAGGGGAGAGCCCTTGAGGCCTTGGGCGGGGCCCCCAGGGCGTCCCTGCGTAGAGGGGTCAATGCAGGGGCGCTGTGAGCTGCGGGGCGGTGAGAGGAGGAACGGGCCACGTAACCTGGTTGCTTGACCAGACCTGGTGGCTGTCAGCCTCGGAGCTTCTGGGGCCAGGGGCTGGCAGACTCCCAGAAACAACGGGCAGAGCCCTGGCCCAGCCGAGGACAGGCGGCCCAGGGTAAGGGCCTTGAGCATAGTTGCGCCACACCTCGGACAGGCGCCGCTCCGCTCAGAACCTGCCGCGCAGCCGCCAAGTGAGGTCGTGGAGTCCGTGAAGAACGAGTGGATGGTTGCCGGGCACTGGCGAGCCTGGCAGACACGTGTCCCTCCAGGGGGCTGCGCAGGGAGCCGGGAGCCCCGCCTGCAGCCAAGGCCCTATGCCAGGACACCCTCGCCGCCTGGGCCAGCGGAGGCTCCCAGGTCCAAACGAGTGACCCCCCCCAGGGGCGGGCACCTAGTGCAAGCCACACTGTGAAAGAGGCCTTCCCTCCCGCCGGACCCGGGGGCTACCATTACCTAAGTCCCCCGGGCCGGCTCTGCCACATAAATAGCCCTGTGTTACTTACTGTGGGGAAGGGACAGGCCTGCCTGGGGAGGCGGCAAAGACGAGCTCGGGGGCCTTGGGCTGCGATTTACAGGTCACTCTTTGCGCACACACCCCGGGCCTGGCAGCCCGGTCGGGTGGGGCCGCGTCGGCAGACGGGCCAGCGGAAACTGTCATCCTACATCCGGGGGCTCGGGCACAGGCCTTTGGCTTGCATGGTTGAGTTTCAGCCTTGGCAGGGGTGGGGGAGAGCGGGAGGTGAGGGTTCCCTTGTAGGCAGCAGGAGGCAGACCGGGGGCACGGCTGGGTGGCAAGAAGCCGATGGCCCCAGATTTCTGGCTGCTGTTGGCACCAGTCAGCTGCGCTGGGTGGACAGGTGGCCGTCTGTACAGGGTGACAAGAGACCAAAGGAGCAAGCCCTGGGCACAGCCCTACCTGCACCGGCGCTTCCCCGGGGCACCGGCGCTTCCCCGGGGCATCGGCTGTGACTGCGCAGCTGCCCCACGCAGGGCCCTTTCCCATTTTGTCTCCAGCTGCCAGAGGAGTCTGTGTTCGTGTTCTTGTGTGACACAGGAAGACACTGAGGCTCGGAGTGGTCCCTGGCTGACCCACGACCACACAGCCAATGAGACGACCCAGTTAGGGTGTGAACCCAGGCCTGTCTGACCCTGAGTAGTTATTTCCCATAAATACGCTGCCTCCACATCCTCACCCAGCACGTAGAGAGAGTCGCCCAATTCAAGAAGTGACATCTCTGTGCCTGAGACCGACATGGCAGCCTTTTGTGGCACTGCCTGTTTCAGGGCATACTAGGTTGGATCCGCGAAGGGGTAAGGGGGTGGACCATGGGACAGCGGGACAAATAGTTGGACAGGAGGTTGGATGAATGAGGGCCATGTTTGCGCGTGGGATGAGAAGATGGGCGGATGGGTGAAAGGCAGTGGGTGGTCACTGGGTGAATGGATGGTACGCGGATGGTAGATGGAGAGGCGGGCGGATGGGTGAAGGGTGGTGGGTAGATGGACAGTGAATGGATGTGAATGGGTGTGTGGTGGATGCACAGAGGAATGGGATGGAGGAATGGATGGATGGACGGACAGATGGACCTGTGCATGTGCAGACGAATGAATAGGATAAGAAAGCAACAAATGGATCTATGGCCCAAGTGACGGATGGGTGGTGGCACGGGGGACCCGAATGAAGGATGGAAGTGTGGGTGGAGAGATGGAGGGAAGTCCGGCGAGTGAGCGGACAGGAGGGTCTGACCTGATCTAACTCCAGCTGTACAAGAGACTGATGGGACACCCAAGGCTCAGCTCAAGCCAGGGTTCAGCTCTGCAGTTGGGGCATTGCCTAAGGATTGTCAGAGTCACATTACAGAGCCAATGTCCCATCTGCTGGGCCAACGAACCTGGGGTAGGAGGAAGGTGAGTGGGGGCCTCTGCTGCACCCTTGCCAGGGTGTGGGGGCTTTTCTTGTCTTGTCTTGTCTTTTCTTCAAATGCGCCAAGGCCAGGCTCCTCAGTCACAGCTACCAGCAGAACAGCCTCCGCTCCCCTCCCGTCCCTCTCCTTCCCTCAGAGCTGGGTACTGCAGGTAAACCAGCAGCCTCTTTCGCTCTTTTAGCTCGAAGCTAGAGAGGGCGCCCTGGGCTGGAGGCGTATCTTCAGTCCTGACACAGACCGGACACAGGTCCCATCTGGGGAACTCTGCCGCAGGTGGGCAATCGGACAGGAGTGAAAGCGCAGGTGGATGTGCGTGGCGTGGTCTGCTGCAGCTGATGAAGCCCCGGAGGCTCCGGCACTCCCCCGAAGAGCCCAGGGCTCTCCGGACCCACCGGTTGGAACTGCCGCCGAGGGTCCTTGTAGCTTAGGCAGGCTGAGGCTCTGGCCACGAAAACCAGGTCAGCACAGACTGCAAGGGAAAGGCAGCGGGACGGAGAGCAGATGCTTCTACCTGAGCTCCTCTTCTCACCTGGCCCAAGGTGTCCCCTTGGTCTGCCCTAAGCCAAGCGCCGCCCCCTTGCAGGTACCTCACTCCCATCTCCACCCGGGGCCACCTGGGAAGCCAGGGAGGGCTGGGAACTTAGGGATTTTTACAGGGCAAGAGTCTGGGAGGTGCTGGGCCTGGCGGGGAGGGGCTGCGGAAGGAATGGAGGGTGCACGGAGCCTTGATGGGCCACGCGTGCCCCAGAGCAGGGGCGGGTGGGGGAGGCCAAGAGTGCCAGCAGGGGCAGGAGAACCGGACAAGCTGAGGGGACCAGGGCGCCTTCGGTAGGCCATCCCTGGGCAGTAGGGGTGCCAGGCTGGCTTCCTGCCGGGGTTCCGCCACTGTCTCAGGGCCACCCCGGGGCCCCCCTTCCCCTCTGATATCCTGAGGGGCCAGGGACAGGCTTGGGGAGGGGCGGGGCCAGGAGGGAGCCAGGCCTTGCTTTTCCCAGCACACCCCGCCTGGGCCGCCTGCCCCCCACCAGTCAGCCGTCAATCCTGTCACCCGAGAGGCAGCGCACAGCCCTGGACCTTGTCAATCTGCAGGAACATGCGAGGCCCGAGCTGGAGCGTTCCCACGCCGTGCCCGCCGCCGTGGAGGGGCCCCGAGCGGCGGGATCCCGGCCTGTCCCAGGTCCAGGGCCCCAGCTCCTCCACTGGGAGGCCCCGTGTGTTCCCATCGCCCTGTTCAGCAAACAGATCGCCCAGCCGCGGGGCAGGTGGGGCTGTTTCTGGGGGTCCCTCCTCGCACACACACTGCACTCTGCCCCTCCGCAGCCAAGGGCTGGGGGCGCACCCCAAACCAACAGCAGGCTGACCGAGGGCCTGAGACCCCCCGGGGGCTGTTTGAGGCCCATTCTCAGACGCCCTCTTTCCAGTTGGCCAAGAGATGGGAAAGGCAGACCTTCTCAAGGGAGGAAGCCAGGCGCGGAGAAGTCAGCGACTTGCCCCGGGTCCCCGAACAAGGAAGGGGAAGAGCTCGGATTCAAACCCAGGACTGTGTCTCGCACATGGTAGGTGCTGAATGAACGGACAGTCGGATGGAATGAGTGAATGGTGAGTGAGTGAGTGAGTGAAGACTGTGAACGAATGGCCACGCCCCTGGCCCCTGCCCTGTGCGGCCTCTGTCCGGCTGACAGCGCACAGGGCCTGGCTCAGGATGAAACGCCTCCAGCAGCAGCGGCGTCACTGCTTTGCAGGGCCAGCTCTCTTCTGGCCCTCTGGCTGTGCTGACGCCTCCCCACCATGGGTTCCCCCTGGCCACTCACACAGGCGAATCCCTTTTTCTGCCCCCAGGGCAGCTGCCAGGCACACCCCCAGCTGAGCTCCTGAGTGCCTTGACCCCTGGCCCTTCCCAAATCCCCTTGCACCCCACCTGGTTCCCTAACTCCCACCTCCCTGAGCCTCCCCCCGGCCCCACGCCCACCTCCTCACTGCTCTGGCGTCAGCCAGGGGCCGTCGGCCTTGAGGCCAACGCCTGGGAAGCCCCTTTCCGCCAAGCGTAGCCTCTGATTTCCTGGCCTCCTCTGGGCCTGGTCAACACTGCTGGGCTCAGGGGTCCTCTCCAACCTCCCACCCCTTCTCCCTGCCCTGGCAGGGGCAGACCCTCCTGTCCCCAGCCTCCCCTGGAGTCAGAAGCCCCTGTTTGTTGTAACTGTGCCGGCCAGGACAGAACCCACCACTCTTGGCGGCCCAGCCACTTACCTTCCCTCCTCACAGGTACTGGGACTGGGTTCCCACCCGAAGGAGCAGAAGCCCACCCGCCCCACCCAGCGTGGAGGATACCCGCACTTCCCTGTCCCCAGGGGGAGGGGGCGGTACCTGAGGCAGGGAGCACGGGCAGCGGCTGACCCACCCTCCAGACAGAGTCCACTCACAGGTCCCAGGGTGGAGAACAAAGGTCACTGTGTCTAACACAGGGGAGCACCCAACACAAGGGGCGTAACATCCCTCCACGGACGCCAACAGGACCAAAGCCGTGTGCGAGTGGGGGATGGCAGAGTCCCTGCCGGAGACTGGTCGGAGCCTTGGCTCTGCCCCTCCAACAGGAGGGAGCAGAGTTTCCTCAAACCAATTTGACCTCAGACGTCCTTTCCCCGGAGAGTGGCATGGGACCGTGTTCCCCGGAACCCTCTTTGGGAAGCACTGCAGAGCTGCTCCCAAAGCCCTGAATCGCGAGGCCCCATACTCTGGCCAGTCCCGTGTGTGGTCGGGGCCAGAGGACGATGCTCAGAGAGCCCCAGGGGCCATGCACGGGCTTCTGGGCCCCACCCCGGGAGGGATGCGGGGTGGCTCACGTGACCCTGAGGCCCCCACCGAGGATGTGCAGGGGTCACACGGCAGCCCCTCCTGGGGCCTCCATGGCCAGCACCACCCTGCGACCCACAGCCTGGGACGAAAGCCTCAGGAGGCGCTGGAAAGGCCCACACAGGTGACTTTGTCCCCTGGGGAAGAATAAAGCAGGTGGCATCCACTCCCTCCCCTCTGGAGACCTCTGCCCACCCTCCTTGTCTGCTGTGCGGCGCCCCCAGCCAGGATGAGGGAGGGCTGGCTGTCACAGAGGCGGGCAAACGCAGGGCCAGGCATGAGGGGCCCGGATCCCCAGCCGCCCGGGCCCCCCCCCTTGTGGCCTGACCCTGGACACCCGTCCATGCTCCCCCCGGGGGCCTTTGATCCGCCGGAGCCTCTTCTGTTCATTCCGCACCCTATCTGGCTTCCCGTCTGATTCGAGAATGGTCCTCCACGCCCCTTTCCGCCTCGCATTTTCCTAATCCCCGGGCACTGCCCACTTGTGTTCCCTCCTGAGCACCGGCCAACTCCTCATCCTCTTGACATTCCTGCCCCGCCTGCCCCCCTCCCGGCCACAACCTTGCCACGGGGCAGGGCCCCTCGGGCCTCCTCGAGCTGGAGGACACTCATTCATTCTTCCCCTCGTTCATTCACACAGCTTCCTCTGTGGACACCCAAACGCGGACTTCTCCCGGGGAGCAGAGACTGCAGGAGGAAGCAAGGGCCCCGTGCTGCTGCGGGTTCCCCAAGCCGGCCCCGCCCTCCCCGCCCAGAACAGGCGCAGAGCCCCCCACCTGATCTCTGGAGACAGGCGAGGTGACACATCCATGCAGGTGAGCACATTCAGGCCAGGAGTTGTCTCAGTGGCTCTGGTCACATGGCCACAAGTTCCAGGACATGGATTTCGGCCCTGCCAACTAGTCTATGGAAGAGCTGTTCCGCTTGGCATCTAGGGGCCCTGGAGTTGCCCACACTAACCAGCGACAGTGGGCCCTCTGACCGCTTGGGCCCCGGGAAGCCATCCTTTACAGAATGCGGCCCGGGGCCGATGGCGTCCTGACTTGTACAGCCCACACCCCATCTCTGCCCAGCTCTCTCTCTTCACCCACAGGGGTCCCCCAGGAACACTGGGCTTTGGTGCCCACGCGGGAATGAAACGAGTCTGCTCCTAATGGGTGATTACCTGTGAGCGGGCAGGCACTCCGGAAGCCTGCCTGGCAAACCTCCACCCCTGCCCAGCAGAGGGGGGCATGTCCCGGGCACTGCCGCAGCCCCCAGCCCCCCTCCCACTCACGAGGATGGGGGCGCGAGTCGGCCCCTGCCTGGGTGTGGGCGGGACCCACAGGGCCACGTGCAAAAAGAAAACACGAGGTCCCTTATCCAAAAACGATGAAACTTCTCAAGGCAGCAGCTCAGGAGCCCGGGACCGAGCGCCAGCCCTGCCAAGGGCGAGGCCCCGGGCCACAGCACCGTCGCCTGCTCGCGAAGCCGATCCTGCACCGGGCCCTTCGCGAGTCTCCAGGATAACGTCCCGCGATGTTCCCTCTGCGATCTAGCCTCTCATCCCTGTCCATCGCCTTCCCAGGCCCTGCCACCCTCCCTCCCTCCAGTCACATCCAGCCTCCTGCATGGACACGGAGGGGCAAGCTCCCCGTCAGGCCCCTGGCTGTCATTTCTTCAGAGGGTTCTTCCCTGACCACCCAGGACTCTGTTAGCTCCCTGTACGTCCCTGTCCTCCCCGAAGGAGACATTACACGGGGCGTGAGAGAGTTGACTGGACTGCTACCCTCACTGTGGGAGCTTCGCCACTGCCTCCTCCGGCGGGGTGTCCGCTGCCTGGCACACAGTAGGCGCTCAGCAGACACTTGGTGAGAGTGAGAATGGCGGAGCCAGCGTGGTCCCCCATGGTGGGCTCACCATTCTCCCTCCTGGGCTCTTCAGCAGAGACCGTGCACAGCACGAAGATGCTCAGCCAGCCACTGTCACCTCCCGTTGTCAGCTTGATTCGAGCCACCTCTCTGTCCAGGAACCATCCTCCTGGTCTCTGAAAAGGAAGACTGGGTCTTACCGTGCACGGCAGCAAAGACGTTCTCCACCCACCAGGTCGCGCTCGACCTCCCCGCCACCCAGGGGTCACCGCACGTCCAGGAGGGGGGAAGGGACGCAGTTCTGGATGAGGAGAAGCCAGTCAAAGTGACATGTCACTTCCAAACGAAGGCGATGGGAAGCCCCTGCATCCCTCCCGTGGCAGGACAAGCAGATGAAAACAGCCCGGATCACAGGATCCCTGCGTGCCGGGTAGGTGCCCAAGGGGCCGCCCCCTTCCCTGGGGACCCTGTGTGGGAGAGAAAGAAATCTTTGCTGCATGCCGCCCCTGTGACGTAAAGCCATCTTTGTTACTGCAGCAACACTGAGCTCGTCCGGACTCACACACTGGGGATGGCACCTAGACAGACATGACTCACCCCCCGGGCACTTCCTTCCCCAGCTCAGCACAGGCTCCAGACAGCCCACACCGTCCGATCTACGAGCCACCTGACGCGACAGGATCTTTCTAGCTCACACACCAGCACTCGGGTGGTCGGACAGTTTGATCGGCCCCCACCGTGGACACCCCGTGGCAGTGGGACTTGGGAGCGAGGGAAGCTGTCTCTGGGGAGGGCTTGCCGCTCACAGCTCAGGCTTGTCAAAGCCTGCCTCCCTCTCTGCCTGCTCCCAAGTGGGGCTGGGCAGAGGCCCCCCCACCCCAGCCCCTTCCACCTGCCTCCCCTCCTTGCCGCCCAGGCAGCCTCACTGAGCGCTCTCGGTGCCGGCCCCGCCCTCGGGGCCGTTACTTGCAGGACCAAGCAGGAGCTTGTCCCTCTGCAGACACTGGGGAGGAGCCAGGCTGCCCCCCGCGCTCTCATTCTTTCTCAGGGTGTGCCCGGCCTCAGACCCAGGAAAGGCAACCTCGCCTTCTAGAAGGCAGGCTGGGGCTCCCACGGGAGTCCTGTCTCTGGGGGTGAGCCCCCTCCCCGGGGAGTCTGAGAGGAGGGAAGGGCCATCCCCGGACGCTGGCTCCCGGCGGAGGAACAGAACGAACATGACTTTTGACAATGGCGCTTTGATCTGCCTAATGTCACAAGACAGGCCGGGGACACACGCCAGGTCCTGTGTGACTCCTGGTTCCCACAGGAGGTGCCCTGTGCAGGTATTCACACGGGGAAATTCTTGGCAGGCCGGCCCCTGGGTCGGTGCCCATCACAGACACAGAGCGGCAATTAGGTTTTGGAAAAACGGTGGGCGAGGCCTGCTTGGCTGGGGCTTCAGCCTCCGGCCTGCAAGCGGCTTTGAAAGGAGGGAGGGAGAGAGGGGGCTGCCCCGGCAGGAGTGGGCGCCCTCCCGGTGTGAACGAGGGTGAGCCGGAGGGATTCCTGTGGTCAGGGGCAGCTGGCAGGGCACAAAGCCTGGGCCGGTACCCCTGACAATGCACGCTCTGTCCCCAGCTGATCATGACCTTCGCCAAAGCACTTAGCGCATGGGCTGCTTTGCTCCCGGGTGTGCCCAGGCCTCCGGGGCTGGAAGCACATGAAGGGGCAGGGCCGTGGGGGGCACTCACAGGACATTTTGTGACGCGGGCGCCCGCAAGGGCTGCCCTGGGGCTCGGGCCAGGCCGGCGGGGCTGCTGGGGGCCCGTCCCTGGGGCTGTCAGGACGCATTATCCCCACCTGTGCTCGGGAACAATGGCCTCACCTGTAACTCGCTCGCCTGCCGGCCGGGGTGGACGGAGCACCCGCGGCTCCGGTTTCCCTGGAAGGGACGGAGGCTGCAGCAGGATGGCCGAGGAGCCCGGAGGAGGGCGGGGGCGGGCAGAAGGCGGGCCAGCGGCCTCCCGAGGGCCTTCCTCCCCCAGCCTTCCTGACCACCCAGTCCAGGCGAGGGTCCGGCATGGATTGGCCCCGTCGCCGGCCTGTTTCTCAGACACCCTGACCTCCAGGCCCAGCGGGGACAAATCCCCGTCCCCAGCCCACGGGCTGTGTCTGAGACGGCACAGCCTGAGCCAGCACGGCCCAGCTGTCGATCAAAACAACAAACAGAGACCTGTTAGCCAGGCACTGTGCCAAGCACCCTACGAGTCCTTCCTTGTCCCCGCCGTTTCACGTTTGGGGAAACTGAGGCACACAACTGGTACCGAAAGCTCCAAGCTCCCTTTGTGAGCCCTCATTGCCATGCCCAGGGCCCAGTAAGAGACACTCTGAACACACTGTTCCCACCGCCCACCTCCCTGGGACAGGGAACGCCGCCCCCGGGCCAGGGGACTCTGTCAAGCTCATAAGAAAGTAACGGGGGGATGCAGGAGCGATTTCTTAAGCCTCTCTCCGGGCCCAGTACACCCCGGAGCCTCTGTGCACGCCCCCGTTTGCCTTTCCCAGCACCCCAGCATGGACAAGCAGGACTGCCACCCCACCCTGTCTACAGGCAAGGACACCGTGGGTAAGGGTGGCCGAAGAGGAGGCCGGCAGAGTGCCGACTGGTCAGCGATGGTGGCAGTGGATTTCCAGCCCTGCTCTGCTGCCCAGATCCTGGATGAACGGGGAGAGGGCCGGAAGGGGCGAACAAGATGAGTGCTGGGTCATTCAGTAGCTTGGCGATCAAGAGACCTCCCCGTCCTGCCCATGACGGTTCACCCCGGGCCGTGCCCCCGTCCCCTCTCCTGGGAAGTCAAGTCCAGAGCTGCACGCTGGACACCTCAGGAACTGGTCGCTTCGGGGTTTCTGATGGCCCCACTCGGAAATCAAACTGCAGGTGGCGTTCCGGCCCCGGGGGTGTTTGTGGAGGTGACAGAGGGTAAACAACACAGTGGCTCACAGAGGAAGGAGAGGGCAGGCCGGCTCACCCACACCGCAGGCTGCCCAGGGCTGCTGCGTGCAGACAGATGTGAACCTGCGTGTCATCAACAGGAAAATATTTAGATACCAGAGGGCGAGCTCGTCTGTCAACAACGGACCCTTTGTGCCGCACCGGGGACAAGGGGTGGAGGGGCATTTGCATTTTTGAAGCATCCTCTGACTCCATGCGATGGCAGACACTACCTGGAGCCCGGCGTCCCCCGCGTCTGGGTCCCGGGCACTTGGCCAACGCGAGAGCCCCAGGAATGGAATAATAACAAATTAATTTACCCAGCAGGGCCCCTTCAGTGTCTGGGAAGCTCTCGCACCTTCTCTGAGGGGCGGACATCTCTCCCTGGGAGGAATGATGTTACACAGCCTCTCTGTCAAGAGGCCACATTCAAGAACCCGGGCAAGGTTGCTTCACTGCGCCCCTGGCTCCTTGGGTTCAGACAGTCCCCACGGGCAAACTCCGTCCCCTAGCCCTGCGCTACCCCCAGAAACCACCAGCCGCCCGCGAGGGAGCCCAACCTCAATCCAGGGAAGGCCGGACGGGAATGTGGCTGTGCCTCCGACGTGCAGGACCAGACGACCTGAACCCCCCAGAAGCCTGCGTGGGGACCCACGCCCACTGGGCAGATGGGCACATGGGAGCGCACACACAGCCAGCCAGAAGCAGAACCGAGATCGCCGAGCCCACGGGACGGGTGGGGACCTGCGGTGAAATGTGCAGCTGATGGACTGAGAATGGGAAATTGAAATTTAAAAAAAAAAAAAATTGACCACCAGCTGCCTCCAAATCTAAACACCAGGAAAGAGAGTCCAGTGGGGGTTGTACGGTCAGGGTGGGTACGTCCAGCCTCCCCACGCTGGGGACCCACCCCTCTCGGGACCCAGAGGCTCCAGCCAGCTCCCAGTTGGATCACCTCTGCAAAAGGGTCCCCACACTGTTTGGTGATGAAAAGAAATGAGCTGGGTACCTAGAGCTGTCACGTCACAAAGGACGATAGCAGCTCGGCGGCTTCCTGGGCCGGGGCAGCGGCGGCAGCCACTGTCACCCCTGTTTCGCAGGCGCACGAGAAACTTAAAGGTGGAAATTTTCACGGCCACCCATGAAAGAATAAAAAAGAAAACAAACAAACAAACAAACAAAATATGCGGAACGATTCTTTCCAGGTATCAAACCACGAGCAGCTCAGGGCTGTAATCCCAGGGGGAGACAAAGCTGAGCGCCACTGTCCCCTTGGTTTTCTGCCAGGGGGCAATTTCCAGACCACAGCCAGGACAGGGGTGTCCGGGGGTCTCCCTGGGGGAGGAAACCCAGACGAGGGTGCAGGGAGGTCGGGGCAGCTCCACAGCTGTGAGGCAGAGACTAATGAGGATGGGACTCAGCGGGGAAAGAATCCCCGAAACACTCAGAGGGCCCCCTCGACTCTGTGATCGAGGGCCGCGCTGCACATATGTGCGGGGAAAATGCACGAGGCTGTGAGCTGAACCACCAGAACCCACCCAGGGCCTGGGTGGCGCGCACACCAGGTCCCCCAGCTGCAGCCAAGGGGCCTCGTAGCATGCCTGTGGCTTTTAGCGGAGACCTGGAGGATCGTGCCTTAGTCCCAGGGACAAACTAGGCTCACAGGATAGAGGCTTCTCCCCTACTGAACTAACAGAGCTCAACGAGCTTCAAAAGGATTAAAGTGATGCACGAGGAACTTGCCCACCTGCCAAGAGAAGTTTTAGTCCACTGTGAAAGGCAAGAACACCATCTAAACGCAGAACTGCGCAGCATATGTGATACTCAGCACACCGTCAGAAATGATTAGACATGCCGCCAGGCAGCAAACTGTGACCCGTGACCAGGAGAGGAGTCGGTCAAGAGAAGCAGGCTCAGATATGACGGAGAGGAGAGCGTCAGTGAGCGAAGGCTTTAAAACCTCTGTGATAAACATGTGTGAGAATTGAAAACAAAGTGTGGACATGATACGAAGAAATGGCAGAGGTAAGTGTGAACCCAGACAGACGGGCAGGTGGAGCTTCTGGGAAGGACCAGGAGGACCACATCCAGAGGTCTGGTATTCGCGCTGACAGAGTCCCAGGCAGAAAGAAGGGAAGGACAGTAGAAATATTTAAAGAAACAATAGCTAAAATCTTTCCAAATTTGATGAAAATTATAAACACGCACACATAAGCAGCTCAGAAGGAATCATAGAGCTAAAAATACATCGAAAACTATAAAAATTCCACAAGAAAACAGAGGAATTAAATCTCTGTAACCCTGCGTTACAAAGCTTTCTTTGACATGACACCAAAAGAACCCTCCAAAAATGTATACTAAAAATCTATTCAAAAGGAATAAGTAAGTTAGAATTCACCAAACTAAAAACTTCTGCTCATTGGAAGACATTCTTTAAAACATGAAAAAGACAGACCACAGACTGGGAGGAAGTATTTGCAAACCACGTCCCTGATAGAGAACTCATAACCAAAATAATTAAAGAACTCTCAAAACCCAATAATAAGAAAAAAAAAAAGACAAAGTAAAAAAATGAGCAAAATATTCTAATAAATATTTCACCAAAGACAAATGGTTGGCAAATGAGCACATGAAAATATGTCCACCATCATCAGGCATTAAGGAAAGCATGTTAAAAGCACACTGAACCTGGCTGGTGTAGCTCAGTGGACTGAGCACCAGCCTGCAAACCAAAGGGTCACCAGTTTGATTCCCAGTCAGGGCACATGCCTGGGTTGTGGGCCAGATGCCCAGTAGGGGGTGCACAAGAGGCAACCACACATGGATGTTTCTCTCCCTCTCTTTCTCCTTCCCTCCCCCCTCTCTAAAAATAAATAAATAAAATCTTTAATTTAAAAAAAAAAGCACACTGAGATTCCACTTGTCTCTTGAAACGGCAATGGAATAATGAAATATTCTATTTATTTTGAAAAAACCCGGACCACACCAAGTGCTTTGAGGATGCCAAGGGGCTGGAGCTCTCACATACACCTGATGGGAACGCAAAACGGCGGGGCCACTTCGAAAACCAGTTCGAAAGCTTCTTATAAAAGTGTTCATTTACCGCAGGACCTCAAGTCCCGCTCCTAGGCATTTACCCAAGAGAAATGAACACTTATACTCACACAAAAACCTGTATGGGAGTGTTGTGGGTAGCTTGATTTAAAACTGACACAAACTGAGAACCACCCAGATGTTTGTCAACTGACCAGTGGGTAAACAGACGGTGGTTTGCCCGTGCAGTGGGTGCTGCTCCGCAGAGAAGAGGAATGACATGTGATAGACACACTGAAATGCTGCTACATATTATGCTAAGGGGAAAAGTCAGACTCAAGAGCCTGCGCAGCCCATAATTCCATTTATAAGACATTCTGTAAAAGGCAAAGTGTAGGGGCAGGGGATAAGCCAGCGGCATAATGGGCTGAATCGTGTCCCCCCAAACTCCCATATCGAAGCGCTAAACTCCTGTGTGACTGTAAAAAAGCCCCTAGTGTGTGCCAGGTGCTGTACTATGTGCCGGGGATACAGTGGCGAGCCAGACAGACGTGTTCTCCGTCACATCGATTTACCCTTTCGCCCCAAACGCATCATCCAGCAGTGGGGACAGATAGCTAACCATACACCCCACCCTCATAGGTGCAGCAACAGGGTAAGCTTGGGGGCTGGGGGCGGCCGAGGAGGTGGTCAGGGAAGGTTTTTTGGAGTCAATGACCGTCACGTAGCCATCAGAGTGACCTCCACACAAAAGCTGATCGAGTCACGTGTCCCCAAATGCAAGCCTGCCGTGGCTCCCCAGACATGTCCCACACCCCCAGGGGACTCTGCTATGATGCCACCAGGCTTCTCTTCATGGCCCACATATGGGTTATCTACTGCTGCGTAACTGACCACCCCAAATGTGCCTTGTGGTCTTCACGTTTCTGTGGGACAGGAACATGGCAGGGGTGCGACCGGGCAGCGCTGGCCAAGGTCCTGTCCTCCGAAGGTTTGACCAGAGCAGGGGGTCTGCCTCTAAGGCTGATAAGTTGGCACTGGCCGCTGGGGCGAGGCCCCAGCTCTCCAGGGGACCCCTTGAGTGTCCTCACATTGTGGCAGCTGGCGTCCCTCAGACAGGGGGGCTCATGGGGACAAAGTGGAGACCACCCTGCCCTTTAGATCCGAGCCAGGCACTGACATCCTTTCTGCCCTCTGTTCCTCACGCAGAGCAACCCCCACAGGCTGTGACAGGCCGTGGGGGAGGGACAGGCCGTGGCCTTGGAGGCACCGCTTCCCCTGTCCCTCGAGGCTGCGGCAGGGGGTCGTCCTTAGCCTGCAGTGCCCCTCTCTCTCTCCTTCCACCCGAATTCCTGGGTCTTCGAGGCCCAGCTCCGAGGTCTCCTCCCCGGGAAGGCCTTCCCGGCTCTACCTCGGGCTGAATCAAGGGGTCCTCGGGGCACCCACTGCCCTGGCCCCGAGAGCGCGGGTCCTCTCAGGCTGCCTGTGCTTCTCCCCTAATCTTCCTTCTGAAGGGGG
>PVJD01015584.1:0-24340 GCA_004026545.1 Mormoops blainvillei
CAAGTTTCTGACCTATGTAAATTTTTCTTTTCATTGAAGAACTTCCTTTAACAATTCTTGTTAGAAATGTTGACTAGGAATGAATACCCTCAATTTTTGTTTGTCTAAAAAAATCTTTATTTCTCCTTCCCTTATAGGTTGGTTTTCTTTTACTCTCAATATTTCAAATATTTTACTCCATTCTCTTTATACTTGTATGGCTTCTGAAGACAAAGCCAATGCTATTCTAAACCTTGTTTTCCTATGTAGAAAGATTTTGTTGTTGTTGTTATTGGCTTTTTTTACTCTGGCTTCTTTGAAGATTTTCCCTTTGTCTTTTATTTTCTTCAAATTCAATATTATACGCCTAGGTGTAGACTTTGGGGTATGTTTCCTGCTAGGTGTTCTTATGCTTCCTGAATCTGTAACTTGGAGTCTGTTGTTAATTTTGAAAAATTCTCTGTCATTATTACTTTAAATGTTTCTTGTATTATTTTCTCTCATTCTTGTCAAAGAGAGAAATGAATTGAAGACAGAGTGGTTGTACAAAAAGTAACCAGAACTTGAAGGCTTGAAAAATTTTCAGGCTGTCCATATTACAGGGGGGGAAAAAAGTGGAAAAAGCATGTTTGGAAGAGAACACTGAGGTGTGATGGACCAATCATCTGATAAGGAGATTAATGTGAACATGAATCAGGGATCTAATCAGCAACCCCAACAGGAGCACTGGCAGTTAGAACTGAAGTCAGTGGAGATGAGACAGAATGAAAGAAGGCGGTCAGACTTCTTGAACTCTATAGAACGTGACCACAGAGTTATTTGGCTGTGAGCATGTACTAATCTTCAAGATTAGGGGAAAATGACCATAAAGATAATTTAGGGCTTCCTTCTTGGTTTCCAAAGTGGGGCTTATTGCCTTGGTTTCAATAGGCCAGTTGGCCTTCACCCAAAGTCTTGCAGGTGAGGTTGCCTGAAACTGTGAATGTCGAGACATCCAGAAGTTTGGTGGCAAGACCCCCTGCTGGGAAGATCCCTAGGGGCAAGATCCCTGCCTTGCAGAGCTTTAGGAACAGGACCTCGGCTCCAGTAAGTTCAGGTGCCAGAGCTTCAAGCCAAAGAGAATTATTCTCTAGACTTAACATCTCATGAAGATGCTTCGCTAGATTTTGGAATTACTTGAACTTCATCACCCCATTCCTTCTCTGCCATTTCTTCCTTTTAGAATGAAAATGTCTATTTTATGCCTGTGTCACCATTGTATTCTGGAGGCACATTATGTGATTTCACAAGTTAACATCTAGACAGAGATAATGCCTCAAGATGAGTGTTACCTTATCCATTTCTGACTTAGATGCTATTTAGATGAAACTTTGTAGTTGATGCTGGAATGAGTTAACATTTTGTGGGCTGTTAGAATAAAATGAATGTATATGGCATGTGAAAAGGACATGATTTTGAAGGGGCCAGGAATAGAATGTTATGGAATGAATGTTTGTGTGTCCCCCAAAATTTATTTAAAAGTCAGTCCCCACTATGATAGTATTTGGAAGTGGGGTTTTTAGGAAAAAAATATGGGGGCCTCCCTAAAGCTGTGTCCCGGAAGATTTTCTCTCTCCAGCTAGTTCATGCACATTCTTCAGCAACTAGTCAATCACCTGTTAAGTGTTCCCACCAGTTGCTGACCCCAGTTGGTTGCCATGCTCCCTATGAGCCATGATTCTCTGTATTTTCCTGTCTTCCTCTCCAGTTTTCAGGATGGCACTTTTCCCTCCAATCTCAGTTCTCTGATGGATCCAAGAAATATTATTAATTTTCAGCTGATGTGAATGATATGAACTGAAAACCAAAAGTCTCCCAATCATGTTATTGCTTTTCACTTTTCATGAAACTGAACTCCAGTGCCTTAACAGAATGTATTAGACTTTGAATTTACTATTTTTCCTGGATTTTCACATAAGCATATTACACAGTATCATTTAAGATGAGGACTTGCATGTGTATACTAAAATCATTATGAAGCATGACATATATGGAGAAGGGACAAAAATGCACCGTGGGGCTTCAATTTTAAGTATATGAAGCAGCATCAATAGAAAGTCCTCATTATATCTTCCCTAAAATGTGGCATGGCATTGATGGAGAGGGAAAACAAGCTTTTCAGTTCTGGATAATAATAACTAAATGTGTTACTCTGGATAAGTCATTTAATATTACCTTATTTCAGTTCCCTCATGTAATCATATTAATAATAGTAAGAATAAATGTTTCATGAATGCTCACTGTTATTAAGGCACTATTCTAAATAATTTCCATAAATTATCATTAAATCTTCAGAATAACCTATGAGAAGGAACACTTGAGGCACAAAAATGTTAAGTGTTGATAATTTATGCACATTTTCACTAGTCAGTCCTGAAGACTGACTCTAAAACTCCCCCCATTAACCACAGGAAAAGAACCTGTGATGATAGGTGAAGAGTATCCTAGGTAGAAGAATACGTTAGGTGCAAAGGCCTGGTGGTAGAAATTACTTTTAAATGAAGTATACAAAGAAGGCCAATATGAATGGAGAAAAGTAAATAAGGTAAAAAATTGAAGAAGAAATTGCGCCATATTAAATTAAATCTCTAGCTAATGAAATAGAGTTTGTATTTTATTCTAATTGTAATGTAAAGCCTTTGAGAATTTTATACCAATAGATTCATTTGTTTGTTGTTGAGAGACTAGACTATAGATAGGCAAGAGTGGAAACAAGAAATAGTAACTAGGAGGCTAAAGAAGTAATTTAGGTCAGGGATGGTGGTATCTTGGACTAGAATGACAGGAAATTGTAAAAATTGTCTGGATTTGGGATATATTTTGAAAATACAGGTGGCAGGTCTTATAGATGGGTTGGATGTTGAGTGTGAGGAAAAAAAGAGAAGAATTAGACCCGAGGCCTAGGTTTTGGGCTGAAGTGCATGTTGAATGGTCAAACCATTAACTAAGGTGAGGAAAGTCTGGAACGGGAAGAGCAGATTGGATGGAACATAGGACTTATTAATTTGGAAGTATCTATTACAAATTTAAATACTGATGTCAAGAATACAACTAGAAATCCTAATTTGAAGCTCAAAAAGAGGTCATAATTGAAGATACATATTTTTAAGATTTTAGCATACAGAAAGCACTTAAAACTTAGAGCTTGAATGAGACCATTCAGGGAGAGACTATAGCTAGAAGAATGTAGAGAATAGAAGAAAAGCAAGAGGAAGATTAAAGAGAAGAACACCAGGCATCAGACCTTGGGAACTTCCACACTGAGAGATGAAGCAGAGATGGCAAAGCCAGGAGAGAAATCTAAGCAGTGGCTGATAAGTGGGAGGGAGAAAAAATAGGAAAATGTGATGTTTGAGGAAGGCAGTGGAGAGTTCCCTGAAATTCCCTGAAAGATAAGGTGATTTTGTAAAGATAAACATGTCTTTGACAAGAATTCGGTGAAGTTGTGAGGGTGGGAAGGGGTGATAATTTGAGTGAGTAAAAAAAGAGAAAAACCAACTGAGAGTGCTCACTCTTCTAAAGATACACAGGGGCACCCTGGGTGGGGGGCTTAGCTGATTGGAGTGTTGTTTCATACACTGGAAGATTGTGGATTCAATTCCAAGTCAGGGCACATGCCTAGGTTGTAGCTCATCCCCACACTCATCCCCACTGGGCACATCCCCAGTTGGGGCTCATATGGGAGGTAACCAATCAATGTTTCTCACATGATGTTTCTCTCTTGCTCTCCCTCTATCTCTCTCCCTCTCTCTCACCCCCCTCTAAATTCATTAAACATAGCCTCAGGTGAAGATTAAAAAATAAGTAAATAAAATAAAGATATACTGGAACTGAGTCATGCTAGGGCCTGTAGACCATATTTGTTAGGTGTTTAGGATTCTTTATTGTTGTTGTTTGCCTTTATTTCCAAGACAATGTGAATTCATTGAAGCGTTTTAAGCAGAAAGTGCTAAGGTCAGACTTATATCTTGAATGCTCATTCTGTCTACTATGTGAAGAATGAATTGAGGTGTTGGAGCTGGTGTCTGTAGACCAGTAAAGGGTAACTGTAGCAGCTCCAATGGGATCATAAGAGCTTGACCAGGCTACTGATTACAAAGGTAAAAACAAGTGGATGGTGTCTAGAGAAAAATATTTAAGATATAGTCAATGGGATTCAGCAAGGTATACGATTAGGGCAATAATCAAGAGAAAGGTAGCAAAGATGACTCTAATAAAATCATTATGAATAATTTCAAATATACACAAAAGTAGACTGAATTCTATAGTGAACTCTCAGACTGGCCACTTTGTCATTATTCAGTGTTGGAACCACGGCCAGTCCTGAGCTTCACATTCTCATCTGCTCCCCAGGCTCATACATATATTTTGAAACAAATCCAATACTTTTTTTATTTATTAATATTTCAATTGGGCCACTTACAAAAAAACAAAAACAAAAAAACCTCAAAGTGCTCTTAAAAATAAGCAGCAACAATATCTTAATCTTTTCAACTATTTAGAGAGTATTTAAATTTCACACATTATGGTAAGTTTTTATATCCCATTAAGAATAATGTCTTTTGGCTTTTAAGTTCTCCCTTTCTATATTTTTTTGCATTCATCTACTCTAATGCATATCACATGGACAATGCACAGTATATGGTAATTATATAAAACTCTCTTTAGAAAAAAATTAAGAGCCCATTAGTGAAAGAGTAATTCATAAAACAAATATAATTAATCCTGATTCCAAAATGTCACATACAAGGTGAGAATCACAAAAAAACCTGGAATTATCCTCTGGAGGGAGGTGCCTTGTAGTACAGGCTTCCCCCACTAGGTGTGAGCTCTAGGAACCCATCTGTATCAGTGCGCCAGCTGGCATTATTAGGAGAGGCTGTGTTCAGCTTCAGTGAATTTTTTTGAAGATACTTTCAACACGTTTGCCCCTTTCATCATAGGTGATTTACGAGTGCACCTGCCCATACCACGTGGAGTGTTCAGCAGTTTTTCACCACAAATGGCATGACCCCCATGCCCTAACCTTCCTGTTCACCTGATCTTGCCCTGAGCAACTTTTTTTGTTTGTTTGTTTCACTGGATGAAAAACCTTCTCAAAGGGAAACATTTTGCTGATATGGAAGAGGTGAAATAAAAAAATGGCAGAAGCAGTACAATGCATCAAAATCGATGAGTTCAAAAACAGTTTTGAGCAGTGGAAAAAACATCTCAGTGGGTATAGTATATCAAATGGAGAGTACTTTGAAGGTGACTGGAGTTTAAATATTTAAGAGTAAATACACATTTTTTTATAAATAAATTCAGTTTTCTTGGGTACCCCTCTCTTGGGTATGTCCCAATCAACTCACTGATAGATAGTAATTTAGATACCACGATTAAATAAATCGTGCATGCATGCCAAAACACATAGGAGTTCTGACGTTAGGTGAAGCCATCACAAGATGCATAACACTGAAAATAACAAAACTAAAATCAATTCATATTATTTTGACAAACTGAAAAGATAAGGTATAAATATTAAAACTGTTCTTGGAAGATATATTCACCACATAGAAAACAGATGAGTTTTTGCTCCAATGTATAGAGTGGTATACATTTCCATCTGTAAAGTGTGGTGAACAGAAGTATAAATTTCTTTTCTATGACAACTTATATTTTGAATCCCCAATTTTTATTACCATGAAATTAATTTAATCTATTGAGTTTTGCATTTCTCTACTAATTTCCCCAGAATTGTAGCTAATGTAGCGATAATCCAAGGACTTATGTAGTGATAAGGTGTTGCTGGGGTTGACACTCCAGTCATGCGTCAGGTATTGTCTTAAATGTTTTAGACAAACTTGATCATTGGACATTGGTTCACTCAGAATAAGTAAAAAGTGATACTCTAATTATTTTCAGAATTTAGAAAGACAAAAAAGAAAGGCTAAAGAGCGCAAAAATAATGATGATTTTTTAAAATAAAAATAAGGAAGAGTTTGAATAGCTCTGGTTGGTATGGCTAGGTGAGTTGAGTGCTGGCCTGTAAACGGAAATGTCTCCAGTTTGAGTTTTGTCCAGGGCACATGCTTGGGTTGCAGGCCAGGTCCTCAGCTGGGGGCGTGCTAGAGGCAACAGATGGATGTGTCTCTCGTACATCGTTGTTTTTCTCCCTCTCTTTCTCCCTTCCTTCCCTTCTCTCTAAAAATAAATAAATGAAATCTTTTCTAAAAAGAACTAAATAGCTTTAAAAAATAGGTTGAATAAAACAAAAAGCTAAATCTTGGAAAAATCTTAAAATACCTTGGCAAAACTTATTAACAAAAAATAGAGCGCAAATAACATTAGGAATGAAAAGAATATAAGAGCTGAAGGGGGGGTTCAAAGATAGAGATAAAACATTTTCAAAACAAACTATGACATTTGCACATAAGAAAATACTATAAATAATTTAAAAGAGATGCTAAATAATAATGTATTTATAAGTATATTTAGATATAAGCAGGGTGCAGAAGTATACTTAGATGATAATATTTGTATGTGTTTAAAATTCTCAGAACAATATTAAATGTTTTGAGTACAAAAGTGCACTAAGAATATAAAAACATGGATAGAAAAGACATACTCTGGGTCTAGAATTGAAGCTACTGCTCTGGACTGACACCAGCACTCATGCTCATTTCAAAGCATAGAGATTCTCACAGCAGATGGTAGGACAAATCTGGACTCCAGATCCACTTGAAGTAAATGGCTGGAGTATTCCATTTTTGGAAGATTTTGTTTCCTTCAGGTGACCTAGGAACAATCTTCCTTTCCTGCTCTTTGAACTGCCGATGCAGTTCTCTGGAGCCCTTTGCAAGGGGTTGTATGTGTGCAGGGGTCTCAGTTTCAACCTCTTCATTTAAGTGGTCAAGTTCCATCTCCTGTCTTCCCATATATTATTTTCTAAAGAGCTTCACTCAGGTATTACGAATGACACACAAGTTTCCCTGTTTCTTATTGTAATCCTTCCCTCTTGTCTGTCTTTTCCTTAGTTTTCCTCCATCCCTTCCCCCAAGCAAACTCTGACCTGAATTCTGTCACTACTGATTAGGCTGGATTTTCTAGAGTTTTATATAAATACAATCATACAGAATGTACTTTTTGGGGAGGGAGGTCTGATTCCTTTCATGCAGTATAATTATTTTGCTATTAACCCATGTCATAGTCTGTATGAAAATTTCATTCTTTTTTATTGTTGAGTAGGATTCCCTTGCATGAATCAATTTGTTTATCATTAACCTGTTTATGGGCATTTGGGTTGTTTCCAGTATGAGGCTGTTACATGTAAAGCTTTTATGAACATTCATGTAAAAGGCTTTGTCTGAACATATATTTATGTTTCTTTTGAATAAATACCTATGAATGGAATGGCTTGATTCATGGTAGAGGTATATTTAACTTTTTAAGAAATGATATTATACATAAATTTCCAAAGTGGTTGCACGATTTCATATTCTTACCAACAATCTATGAGAGTTTCATTTCCTTCATATCCTTGATGTCCTCAGTCTTTTTAATTTTAGCCATTTTAATAGGTATTGTACAAGTATTTCTTAGAGATTTTAACTTCCATGTGCTTAATGATTAATAATGTTAGGAAGATTTTCATGTCCTGATTTGTCATGTGTTATCTTCTTCAATAAAATATGTGTTCATATTTTTTGCTCATTTAAAAAATTTGATTCTCTGTTTTCATTTTGTTAAATTTTGAGAGTTCTTTAAATAGTCTGGATAAAAATTCTTTGTCAGAAGTAAACTTAACAAATATTTTCTCCAAGTCTGTAGCTTCTATTTTCATCATTTTGATAGTATCTTTTGAAGGGAAAAAGGTTTTAATTTTAATTAAGTCCAATTTATCAATTTGTTCATCTATATATTGTGCTTCTGATATTGTAATAGTAAATCTTAGCCTAACCCAAAGTCACAAAGATATTCTCCTATTTTTTTCTTCCAAAGTTTTGTATTTTAGGTGTATGGTCCATTTTGAGTTAAGTTTTACATATAGTGAAAAGTATGGGTTAAAGTTCATGTTTTGGCATATGGTTATCTAATGGTTTCTGTACCCATTTTTGGAAAGACTATCCCTTCTCCACTGAATTGGCTTTGAGTCTTTGTTGGAAATCAGTTGTTTATATGTATGTGCATCTATTTCTAAGCCTTCCATTCTGTTCTATTGATCTGTTTGTCTCTCTTTCCACCAATACCACACAGTCTGAAGTACTGTAGCTTTATAACACGTTTTGATTTCAGGTAGTGTTAGGCTTCCAAATTTGTTTTTCTTTTTCAAAATTGTTGAGCAATTATTCTATATCACTTACATTTATATATAAATTTTAAAATCAGTTTGTCATTTATGCACACGTACGCGCACACACACACGCACACGCACAAAGCCTGCGGGGAATTTTGGTAGGATTGCGTTCATCTGAAAGGTCCATTTGGGGGAGAACTGACATCTTCATACCACTGAGCTTTTTGATCTATGAACATGGTGTATCTGTCCATTTATTTAAGTTTGCTTTAATTTCTTTAAGCAATATGTTGTAATTTTCAGTGATAGGTCTTTCACATATTTTTTGAGATTTACCTCTAAGTATTCATATCTTTAGATACTATTGTAAATGGTACTTTCAAATTTTAATTTCTGATCATACCTTTTTTAATATATAGAAATACACTAAACATTTTTATGGGTCTTGTAACCTGAAATCTTTCTAAACTCATTTATTTGTTTTAATAGTTTTTGTAGATTCCATGGAATTTTCTTGATACACAATTATGATATCTTCAAATAATGACAGCTTTACATTTTTATCCCCAATTTAGATATCTTTCATTTATTTTTCTTTCCTCATTGCCCTGGCTAGATAGCCTCCTGTACAAAGCTGAATAGAAGATATCCTTGCCTTGTTGCTGATTTTAGGGAGAAAACATCAGTCTTTCACTATGACAGATACTATGGCTTTAGTGTTTCTACCTTTTGATTCTGCCTTGATTATTTTTTTCTATGACAAGGAAAACAAATTTTGGATGTTAGAGCAGCACTAAAGTAAGATACAATGATTACCCTAGATATTAACACTCTTCATAATATATATTAAAATATCTGAGTATATAATTTTCAAAATATGAGGTTGTTGGATTACACATTTTGTATTAATAAAAAATTGGCTCAGGCAGTACAAAATGCCATTAGAAATCTCTGTTTTGGCAATGTTATGGGTGGGCTTCAGGGTATATAATATATGTTTTCTATATAAATGTATATTTACATATCTATGTATTCACTATTTTTTGTGCTTACAGTAATTTCACAAGTGCTGGAAGAAATACCTTCCTTATATATTAATTTCTTCTCAGTAGTATTTCATAAGCCCAAATTTTATAAATATGTTTTTACTATTATAAATATAATTATATTGTCCTTATAAAAAAGTTTTGTAAAGTTATAAAAATGCAAAGAAACTGAAATAGCCAAATCCATGTCTACTGAAATATTTGTGACATCTTAGTGTATATCCTTTCATAATTATACACACTTACACATGATTACGTATGTGGAAACATGCATATACAAATATTCTTTTTAAGGTGGTATTGTACTGAACAGTGAGTCCTAACTTAAGGTCATCAATAGGTTCTGATACTTCAGGCAAAGCAGCATATACCAATTTTATCAAGGGCTGATATAAACAAGAGTTAAGTTCCTATGACATCTCTTCAATGTTTAATGAAACTGATATTTGAGGACTCACTGCATAGAACACTGTATATTTTGACTTCTGCTTCTAGTTATGATAAAGTAGCTTGTATCACACAAACCCTCCTATTATGAACTACCATAAAAATTAAGAAAAGACTGAAACAGCTATGTGAAGGTACTGGGGAGCAACCAAAAAAGCCAGGATTTAAGGGACCAGATTGAAGTACAGAAAGGAAAATGGTGAGTAACAGACAGAAAAGAGAATGGAGGTCTAACACACATGTATTGTAATAGTGCTCCCAGTAAAAAAGAGGAGAGAGTATGGACAGAAGCAAAGCTTGATGAGAGAAAGCTGACAATTTTCCAAAACTGAAATAAAATATCAAGTCACAGATTTTAGAAGCTCTATAAAATTCAAACGTGGCCCTGAGAGGTCTGGCTCATTGGCTGGGCCTTGTCCCACAAAGCGAAAGGTGGAGGTTTGTTTCCAGTCCAGCGCATATGCCTGGGGTTGCAAGTTCAGTCCGTTTCTGGTGTGTTCAAGAGGCAACCAATCAATGTCTCTCTCTCCCATCAGTGTATCTCTCCCTCTCCCATCCTTCCCCTCTCTCTAAAAGTAAATAAATAAAATCTTAAAAAAATAAAATTCAAGCTTGGATAAGTGGAAAGAAAATCACTCCTAGGCTGTCATAGTATAACTTCTAAAAGACACAATCAAAAACGTAAAGAATGATTACAGGAAAAAAGCAAATTACTTTCAAAAGGGCTACAGTAAGACAGAAAACCACATCTCTAATAAAAACAATGGAAGCAAAAACATGGAAAATTATCAAAACTGTTGCGATAAAACAACAGAAACTCTAGAATCTCATATCCAGTAAAATATTTTTCAAAAATGACAGAAAAATAAAGAAATTTCAGGCCAAAAGAACAACAGTGAGAGTTTATCACCAGTAGCACAGCACTTAAAATATGAGGGAATTCTTTAATTATAAGGGAAATGATACCTGATGGAAGAAGACTGATGCAGGAAGGAAGCAGGAGGACCAAAAATATAGTATATAGATACATATGAAAGCATATCAACTATTTAAAACACTAACATGATGGTAATAATAATAATAATGTTCTGTAAGGTTTCAAGTATGTACAGATTTAGGGCCAGCTTCTGAAACTTGCAGGAAAAAAGTGAGATACTTCTGTTTCCCTTGCTTCTTGAAGCGGGTCCCTGACGCCTAGACTTACTCCTTCAAGTTACAGCTGAAGTGTAAGAATCAGAATATAAGATTATCGTGTGTCTCTAGGATGGAGAGAGGACTCTTCTGGTCTTTTATTCCCCAGTAAGGTCCTCAGTTTTTCCTCTGTGTCCGATGGGGATGTTCTTTCATTCCCAACAGAGTTCAGGAGATTTGGGCTCCTCAGGAGGCAATGTTGGGAGAAGACATCAAAGGGGTTGAGAGGAAATTGCTGCGGGCTCCGGCCTGTTCCCCCACTGTGGTAGCATGAATGTGGGGTGGCACACAGAGAACTAACCCCGACACTTGAGTGGTGAATAGCGGGGGCATCTGGCTGGCCGACAACCTCTTGGTAGGGCTGCTGCATGTGGTCCTACTCAGCGTCCCCTTCTTCAGCAATCCTGTTGTCTGGACCCTGACCAGTGTCATCCATAACTGGGCTCTGTATGTCTTCCAACATATGGTAAAAGGGACCCCTGACCAAGGAAAGGCTCGGCTACTGACACACTGAGAACAGATGGACTATGGGATCCAATTTACCTCTTCCCCAAAATTCCTCAGCATCTCTCCTATTGTACTGTGAGTCCTGGGGGAGATATGATAAATAGCCTAAGAGCCAGGTACAAAGGCCTACAGAGAAACTTTTAAAAAGTAGAAGGCAGTAATCAAGCATTCCTTGCTGCCTCCTTGGTGGTAGGAGAATGGGGAAGGGACTCAGGAAACCAAGTAAAACCAAATGATTTTACACTTCCAAAAGATGTGAATAAATCAAGGCAGAACTGCTGTAAGTCTGTGAAAGCTTTGTGGGGAGTGAAAGCAAAGAGGACTTAACAGTCATACAGGTTGAAACTGCTTCACCTGTCATTTTGCCATATGTCATTAACAATTAAACACACCAACTTGCAGAAAAAAAAGTAAGTATAGATTTAGAAGATACCTTAACAACACAAAAGGAGGAGGGAAACAAGTGGAGTTTGTGCTACGAAGTCCTTGAATATAATTTTATTAACCAGTGTCTCCCTGATAATTTAATTTAAAAGGTCCTTGCATTATTAGGAAGGTTGTAAAAGTAATAATTTAGGCTAGACATTAATAAGTAAAGGATACACAATGTAATCTCTAGGATACCTCTAAAAATAATAAAAGCAAAGAATGAATAATTTAATGAAGTGAAAGAAACTGAATAATAAAAAATTTAATAATAATCCAAAAGAATGTAAAAAGGGGGAAAAAGGGACAGAAGTAAGGTAGAAATAGAAAACAAAGGATAACATAATAGGTATGCCCTAGTGTTACCCATAACTACATTAAATATATTATTAATATAAATAATCCAATTTGAACACAATTGTCAGACTGGATTAGAAAAACCTTTACAATGTTTATATGGGACATAGGTTAAACACATAAGGATGCAGAAAGTTTAACAAAAGGCATTTCATGATAATACTAAGGGAACTACTATTGGAACTGCTATATCAAACAAAGAACACTACACACAGCAAGCAGCAATAACCCAGTTAAAGAAGGATATTTTATAATGATATAAGAGTTCATTCCACAGGAAAATATAATAATACTAAGTCTGTGTGCACCTAATAAAAGAGTATCAAATTATGTAGTAGTAAAGTTGACAGAGTTAAAAGTATAATTGAAGAAATCCACCTTGACATTTTTTACACATCTGTCAGTAACTCATAAAACAACCAGATAAAAATATTAATAGAGAGAAGATTTAAGTAAATAATATATTTGACTAGTTGACACAGAGTTCTGCAATCAAAAAGTTTAGAGCATTATTTTCAAGTACATGTTAAATAATTGGAAAAATATATACTGGGCATTGTTTCAACAAATGACAATGAGTTCTATGCCCTCTGCCCATGGTGTAATTAAGTTTGAAATCTTAACTAAAAAACCTAGAAAATTTCCAAATATTTGAAAATTAGGCAACTATATATACATGTATGTATATATATGCACATACATACACAGATAATTGTGGGGGTATATGTGTTTAATATATCTGTCACATATACATTTACTTTTTGTTTAATTTAACATTATATGGTATTTTGTCACATTTTTTTTCTCATGGGCATAGCCTAAGACTTTTCTGTCATTTTCTTTGCACAAAGCACAACACTGCAGGGAAGCCAGATATATGTAGCTCCTAGCTGAGAGATTCGAACGGGAATGGGTAAAGGGAAGCGTTTGTATTTCGATCCCTAAAGGCTTCTTCTGTCGGCTACGTATAATCGGTCAGTAACTTGGTCCCCCTTCTCTAAAACTGCACCATTAAAGACGAAAACTGCACGTTATTTGGGAATGTGTTTGCTCACGTGGAAAGGAAAATAGAGGAAAGCTGGGTAGAAATCTGTGTTTTAATTTACTGACTCTTCCAAAGGAAAGGTGAGGGAAGAAAGTAGGAATTGGAGAAAACTAATATTTAGTTTATTTCCTTCAGTCCTCAAAGGTGAGGTGCTCACATGAGTTCCGCTTCAGAGAGTAAGAACTCAAAGCTCGATGAAAAGTGGTTGGAGCCCAGGTCGGCCTCGGTGCTGCCTCATTGGGCAACACCGCAAAGACTGCAGGGTAATTCACTTTAGGGGAACTATTCAGCGCCATGTGTTGAACTTGCAACGTTTTATGAAATGCCTCTAGAAGACTATCAGAAGCAGTTTGCCTTTGTTAATAAAGTCATTACTTTCACATGTTTTTAGAAAGCCTCAAGTACCTCCAGTTGTCGACCATTACTTGTTACTAACAATCTTACAATTTTGAGAAGACAAGATATTTGAAAACAGGTCATTTGCATTTTAAAACTGCGTTTACTTTTCTGTATAGCAATATAGTATTAATGTAATTTGAAATGTAAAATTATGTTAGCCCATTTGAGGTTATGGCCTTTAAAAAACAGAATGGATCTGGCCGGGTTGCTCAGCTGTTCAGAGAGTCATCCTGTTACACCACAGTTTCCCGACTGGATCCCCATCAAGGCACATACAAGAATCAACCAATGAATGCATGGATAAGTGGAACAACAAAATTGACCTCTCTCTCTCTTTCATCAATAAATAAAATTTTTAAAAATGATGGAAGCATTAAGTGCATTGTTCTTTTATAACACACTAACTTTGGTTTTCTTCAATTTAATTCTTAACAGGGGAGCTTTTCATCAATTCAGATGTGATGAGGCTACACCACGGGAAACGGAATTCCGTAATTTTTGAGTAATGCTTCTCTCTATTCCACTGCTGTTTCACTGAGGTTGAGGTAGTGGAGGGTGACGGGCAGGTCAGCGGAGCGCAGTTGCGGTTGCGCCTTACCTAAGCTTACAGCGCACCGCGGGACGCGCGGGGGCACTCGCCGGGGGACTGGCGCTCCGCCGGCTGGCGCCGCAGCCTCGCAGGCAGCCCTGGGCCTCCTCTCCTGACCGCTCCAGGAACAGCAGGCTCTTTCCCAGCCAGGTGAGGTCGAGATTGTGTTGAGCTTGCGATTACAGAGAGAGCACGGAGGCTAGCTCGAAGCTTGATTGCCGTTGCAGCATTCGCTGGGGTGACCCGGGGTGTCATAAAACAGGGGAGATGGTTTTGTATTTTTCCTATAAAAAGAAAGGACTCTTTTCGCTCTATCACTTCATTTCATGTATTGAACTAGTTAGAATAAGATTTCAACAGGTGGCAGAGAGCGATCTCGGGGGTGGGGGCAGGTTTGGGGCACCACCTCCTGCTACCTGGTCCTGCACCCTCTACATAAAGTTACACGTCGACGAGTCTAACCTGTGCTTTTTCTCGGCTTTGCAGCCCCCGAAGTCCGCGGCGACAGTGGGCTAACAGGATCGCATCTCCCCGGAAGAGCCAGAGAAGGGGTTGGGAGCCCCGCAGAGAGGCGGTGTTTAAAACGGAATCGACTGCACCCCTACCCTCGCCGAGATGCACAACGCGTCGTCCTCGGAGCTGGAGCCCTCCAACACGACGTGCCCCGGCCTCGCTCTGG
The DNA here is from genome assembly GCA_004026545.1 of Mormoops blainvillei. Lineage (NCBI taxonomy): Eukaryota > Metazoa > Chordata > Mammalia > Chiroptera > Mormoopidae > Mormoops > Mormoops blainvillei. The sequence continues at coordinate 14,980 of PVJD01015584.1, forward strand.
GCTGCGCCAGCGCGTCGAGCCCGCCGCCGCTGCCGCCGCAGCCACTGGCCGTGGCCGTACCAGTTGTCTATGCGGTGATCTGCCTGGTAGGGCTGACAGGCAACTCTGCGGTGTTGTACGTGTTGTTGCGGACGCCCGGCAAAAAGAATGTCACTAACCTTTTTATCCTCAACCTGGCCATCGCCGACGAACTCTTCACGCTCGTGCTGCCCATTAATATCGCCGATTTTCTGCTGCGACAGTGGCCCTTCGGGGAGCTCATGTGCAAACTCATCGTGGCCATTGACCAGTACAACACCTTCTCCAGCCTCTATTTCCTCACGGTCATGAGCGCCGACCGCTATCTGGTGGTGCTGGCCACCGCGGAGTCGCGCCGAGTGGCGGGCCGCACATACGGTGCAGCGCGAGCAGTGAGCCTGGCAGTGTGGGGGCTTGTGACGTTGGTCGTGCTGCCCTTCGCAATCTTCGCCCAGCTGGATGAGGAGCAGGGCCGGCGCCAGTGCGTGCTTGTCTTCCCCCAGCCCGAGGCCTTCTGGTGGCGGGCCAGCCGCCTCTATACACTCGTGCTGGGCTTCGCCATCCCGGTGTCTACCATCTGCATTCTCTATATCACCCTGCTGTGCCGGCTGCGTGCCATACGCCTCGACAGTCATGCCAAGGCCCTGGACCGCGCTAAGAAACGGGTGACCCTTTTGGTGGTGGTGATCCTGGCCGTGTGCCTTCTCTGCTGGACGCCCTACCACCTAAGCACCGTGGTGGCGCTCACCACCGACCTCCCGCAGACACCGCTCGTCATCGCGGTCTCCTACTTCATCACCAGCCTGAGCTATGCCAACAGTTGTCTCAACCCCTTCCTCTACGCCTTCCTGGACGACAGCTTCCGCAGGAGCCTCCGCCAGCTGCTGGGGTGCCGCACCGCCGCCTGACTGCCCCCTGCGCCCCGACCTCGGCACAGCCAGTCCTGCGGCGCTGAGGGTGCTGTGTCTGACAGGCAATCTTCCGCCCCACCCCCCACCCCCATCCCCAAAAGTGCTAGAGATCCAAATTCTCGGGATCGGTCTCAGACCTCGTGGTTCGGACGCACTGTGGCTGCGCCCGCAATTTGAATTTGCCAGACCCTCCGGGTGCTGCTGGAGCACACGTAGCTTGAGATGACCATTGAGGCTGAGAACGCACCCTTATTGCTTTGTAATGTCAAAGGGCACCCCCTGAACTTGACAGTGAAGAGGTGAAACGCAGACCTGCTGGGAACTTTTCTCTCTCCCGGGCTCTCCCCGCCCGCCACGAAGTTGTGCAGCAACCCGGGCTCTAGGTGGAGCCCTCTGCCCTATCACGGGTCAACTCCGCGATCGCCTCTGCATCTTGCTTCTTCGGTTTTCAGCAGCAACTGACTGTGTTTTGCACAAGCTGAGAAGAGCCGCCCATTCCCCAGCCCTTCTCCGAATGTTCTAACAACTGGAAAAGAGTGGCAAGGCGCGTGCGTTTGGTGCCTACTTCTCCGAGATGAGCGAGCATAGTTGACAAGGCTGGCAGCCTGTCAGTGTGTGTGTGTGTGTGTGTGTGTGTGTGTGTGTGTGTGTGTGTGTGTGTGTGTTTGTGGAGGAGGCGTGGGGTGAAGGAGACTGGAGGTTGGCTGTGACTCTTTACACTAGTGGTAAAACTAGTGATAATTCCCCTTCCTGATCCACCCCCATCTTTCTTCGCCTCTACCCTTGCCTACGCCTACTCTCACCTGTAAATAATCAGAGCTCTTTGGGTCTCAGGCCTGTTGACTCCGCTCAGGAAATGCCTGGAGCCTGATTTGCCCAGGTGCGCGGTTGTTGGTGCCCCCTTGCGGATCCAGCTGTCCAGCGCGGAGCGTCCTAAAATAGATCAAGAGCCTGCTAACCTGCTACTTAAATTTCCTTCTTAGTAATTAGTACCTCTTTCTACAGAGGAGTTCATTACCTTCACACCCCTTTGTCCCGGTGGACCTCTGCTAAAACTTGGCCCAGTTTGTTGCAGTTTCTTGTGTATTGTTTTTCAGGACTGAGAACTCTATAAATATACAATGTCCCAACCTAGTAAGTTTCTGTGAGGAGGAAATGAGATAAAAATAAATGAATATTCGTTCTTGTTCCCCTATCCTTGTATCCTTCATCCCATTCGCCTTAGGGAGAGCCAGGGATATGCAATGATGTCACCCTCACATTTCTTTCTACTGGATTTCTTTCCACTGGGAGCTATGGATTACATATGCTTTATTCCTTAGTCTCAGACAGAACCTGGTAGTCAGGTAAACCTGGTAAATACCTGGTTCTGGAAGTACTGCACACAAGGAAGTACTGCCAGCCACCCAGCTACCTTTATTTTATTTCCACTTATGTGAAGTATTAACATTCGGGTTTGCCCAACCAAATGCAGTTTGCATCTGAGACTATGGCCATTAATTACAGTTTTTTAAAAGGTAATTTTTTCTTTGGGATAAATTCAAAACAGGAATGAGAATTTCTACAAATATTTCCTATGGCTTAGTGTTAAGTGTGAGAAAGAATGTTGGTGTCATCAGCAGGTTCTGTTTACTTAGTTTGATGGGCATGAATCCATTTCTGAATTGTTTAGGTTCCAAATATCTTTTTGAAAATATGTGGAAGGGAAAAACTTTCCCTTGGGGGGGGGTATGCAAACTGTCTCTCTGATTTTGGTGAATAAGAATCACTTCTTTAGCTCTCAAAGTTATTAGGAACAGTAGGATAATACATAGCCATAAGTTTAGAAAATATAAAGTTAGAAATCTACCTTAGGTGACCAATAATAATGTTATTCAAAATATAGTTTTTCATCTTCAATCCATTTCAAATAATGGACATCGTGGCATTTGAACAGTCCTCTGCTAGCAGACCTCAGAGGTCTCTTGGAATTCATTGTAGTAGCTCTCAGGTTTCTTGGAAACATTTTATTGACTTTCTTCATGACTCAAAAGTTCTTTTATGAATCCACAGTAATTTTTAGAAATTAAAGTTTTAAGCTTAGAGTAACTGCTACATTACCAAAAGTGATGAACAAAGAGTAAAGAGGCCAGGTGCGATCTCCTGGATCTGAAACCCATCTGCTACATAACCTCAGTAGCTATACTTTGACATCCTCTGAACACGGATGGGGAGAGCTGAGTGATCCATTTGTCTCCCATGCCATCCCTACCACAAACAGACCTGGAGCCACCTTGGAATCTCTGGATAGGACTGCTGGACAAACATGCAAACTGACATCGTTGTGTCATCCACTTTGCTGTGTTGTGCTGGCGCCCTCGCATGGCTCGTGTTTGATTAAATAGGACTCAGTAAATCAGTTTCACCCTGGCTTTCTAAATTATTGCATAAACTGTTGTGTTGTGATTTCTCGGTTTTTATCTTCATATTAATATGTAGAAGTCCAGATTGTATGTCTCAAAGTTCCTTTTTATGTCATAGGTCTTAAGTAGGATAAATATGGAAATAACCATGTAAAAGTAGATTTTATTTAGATCATTGCATTACAAAGGTTTTAACTCTGTGTTGAATTCTTGCAGTCTTCGTGTATAGCATGTTATTTGGTTAGACCACTTCTGATATTTAAAAATGTCTATTTGGTTTTTGTTAACTTGGTAAAGTTTTGTAATGTATGTGTTTAGGCTTTCTCTTGAGCAGCGCAGACTCAGAGAGAAACTGTTTAAAATAAAAGCTGAAACATTCTGTGTGATAAGTAAATAATCTGTCATCTGAAAACATTGGAACCCATAATTCAATCACTTTAGAGTATATGCATTATTAAATTTTTGAAACACTGCTTTCATGAAAATGTTATTTTAATTTATAAGCAGTGAATAAATAAGAGTATTTACCAGGACAAGATTAAGAATTAAATTCCCCCTTTATTTTGGTTGATTGTGAAAATGATGTATAACTGCTGACTGGCACAAAAACTCTAGAACATAGGCTGGACAGAAACAGGATGGTAAGTTTTTATCATATAATCACAAAGCTTGTCTCCTGAATATCTGAGCAGTATGTGTATCGAGCGATCTTATTAGAACACACATTGCTGTGCCGGCTAACAGCGAGCACAGACGGGGCCCAGTAAATGCAAGGCAGACAGGCCCTAACCACAAAAACCCTCACTCTTACCGGAAACTCTCCTTTTTTCAGCAACATGCTGGGAAAATAACGATGAACAATATCCCACTATGGATGGCAGTCCTCTCTCCTTATCCACATTAAGAGATCAGAGAACGTGTCCCGTAATTGTCTTATATTGGCCGGATTTGGGTCTGGCACTTTAGTCCCCACTGTATATACAGATAAAGTGAAATAAAAGGAAGTGGATCAATTTGGTCAGACCCACAAAGACAGATGACTAATCAGAGCATCTATTTCCTCTTTTTGGAATTGTCTCATCTTATTCCAGCAGAGATGAAATTGGTTTCCAAGTATAACTTGGAATTACTAGATAACAGATATGAAGGCATATCATGTCAATTCAAAAACATCGATGTCTTTGAAATAGTTAATGGATCAAGCAATATATACTGACTGTTACATCATGTGCTATTAAGGAAGGATATGATTTAATAATAAAACTTCAGTTCTAACTCAGAGTCTTGAAAGTGTATGGCACGGTTAGAGATTATATAAGAATAAAAAGTCCTTGCCCAGCACTGGCTGCCTTCATGGTTGAAGGGCAAAAGTACCACATACATTGTAATCTGCATGCTTCATACATATAGAGTGGTGCTCCGGGGTGCACCATTTATGTAGAATAGAGTGTTAATGGCCTCTATTTCCATAGAACAGAGTTTTACAATGGATAACATTGCCCTTGAATTTAGGGCAAGGTACATTTATTTGTTTTTACGGTATATCATGAAATTACATGAAGACATATCACATCAATTAATAGAAAAAAATGAAAACAAGGGAAGAAAAGTTAAAATGACATCTCTGAGAAACTCTTAAAGTGGCTAAACTGCATGCTCCCCACAAGCCAGAACAGGATTTCTTCGAATACCTACTGTTGGCAAGAGTAGGTCACATTCCCTAGAAAGGCCACAGGTGCATACTGCGCCCAGCCCAGTCGCCGGGGCGATTCAGCTCTGCATCTGTCCGTGAAGCCGGGATTCTCGGGCAAAGCCCGCGCGACCAGAGGAGCCGCTCTGAGGGTGACTCCATGGCTGCGCTGACTAGGCCGCCGCCCACCACGGAAAGAGCAGGTGGAATTTTGCTCTCAAACTGTGTATGGTCAGCAGTGTAGGAGAGATGGTCCCCCAAACCAGGGACTTATCGTTTATGAATACTAAATAGTAACAACAGAACAGACATTGTAAGTGGCTCATCCATTGACAAATTATCTTGTTTTAAACAGCAGTGAAGCCATCACATTAGAAAAGATATAAATATTTACACCTGGAAAAGTACTGCGTCTGTTATCCATAATCTCCTACAGGATGTTGTTTTGAAACCTGTAACTCCTGCCTCTCATTCAACTGACACTCTTATTGCTATATTTTTATTTGTTCTCTTTACTGGGGAATCACAGGAATCCTACTTAAAAGGGAAGACATTTGTCAAAGAACATATATGCAGAGCCCGTGGAAACAGAAAAAAGTGTGGTGTAGGCCAGAGGAGGGGCGTGGGGTGGGGGCTGGGTGGAGGTAGGCAAAAGGGGGTAAATGGGGAACATCTGTAATAGTGTCAACAATAAAAAAATTTCTTTTGCTCTACTGCTTAACCCTATCAACACTTTTTGATAGTAAACATTTTCCAAAAAAAAGGGGGGAGTTTTTTACATAATTCCTAAAGAAATTTCATCTTGGCTTATTATTACTATGTGCTGTTATAGTTAAAATTTATAGTATACCTTTAAATATATTTATTTAAAATGAAAATGTACTTAAATGTACAAAGTATGTTAAATAATGAGATTTCTTGTTTGTTTGTTTGTTTTTTTAATACTACCAGTTAAAAGGAGGAATGCATTTGCCTCACTTTCTACTGAATTTTTTTCTGGAATGTTATGAAAAACAATTACCCATTCCTTTTTTTGAAATGTCATTTAAAGATTCTTAAGCCCATGCATGTTTGATTTTTATGTTTGAAGTAATTTTACTTCTATCAAAAATACATATGCATAATTTAAAACTCTCAACTTTAAAAACTTTACTGAAAGACCTAACCAGCAGTTTCCTGCCTAGTCCTTCCAGCCCTGATTCTTTCTCAAGACTTTGGTTGTTTGTGTGTTTAACTCTTATCGCTCAATTATAGGTTTACATCTCAGTGTTTTAATCCATTAAATTGAGTCATTCTGATTAAGAGGATTTTGGGGGATTCTGTTTGCACTTTTGAAAGCTAACTGTGTGCAAGGGGTCTCTTCTGTTTTAGACTTTTACTTTGTTGCTCTATTTTTGTTCCATCACTTGGTTCTTTTCTTCAGCATCTGGTTCCCTGTGTCCAGTGAACGTCTGGGCTCAGTTCCTCCAGAGCATGAACTTTGTCCGTCTCTCGTAGGAGTACGGAGCGGGGCACCTTGCTGCATGGGCCAGACTGGGCAGACTAAGCACTCTCTATAATAACTTTTAACCTTCCTGTTTGCTGCCATGCAGCTCACTCCTAACTCCAGAGGGCAGGGTGGCCTCTCTGGGGTGCTATGGAGATAAATCAGACTGGATGGAGTTGGTGCGTCCCTCTGTAGACATTTCTTCATTTTACTGCTTACAAATGCTCCTGCTTACCACCCTCTCAAAGTCTATTATCTCTTCTCTGTAGACCCTGATCCAGTTCTCTTTGTTTATTAATTTTTTTCTATTATTATAGTAGGGGCTTAAGAGAAAATAAAAAAAATAGTGTGTAAATGCCATCATTTTAAGCTGGAATGTGTGTGTGTGTGCAACCGTTTTGATGAAATTATTTTTTAAAATGTTCTCCAGAGGATATGTTTATTGATCTGAGAGAGAGAGAGACAGAGAGACAGAGAGAGAGGGAGAAACATCAACGTGAGAGAGAAATATGGATCTGTTGCTTCTTACACTGGCCTCAACCTCGCTATGTGTCCTGACCGGGAATGGAACCCACAACCTTTCGGTGTAGACATGTCACTCCAACAGAGTGAAGCCTGGCCAGGGCAGGTTTGACAAAATTTTAGTGAACCTTCTTATTGACCTAGAATAATAACTCAGTAAGAAATCAGTTACTTGGAAGGAGCTTAGTGTATAATGGTGGATACGTCATCCGAAATGTCCTAAAATGTCTGGGAGTGAAAAGATAAATTCAAGCAATCTAAAATATTATGTTTCTCTGACAACAAGCATTTTGATATTTGGAGATACCCACATGCAGTCAGTCAAAAAAAATAAGTCACTTGAAGCAGAACCATGTCTTTATATAATTTGGCACCACCCACCTACCCAGCCACAGCTGACACGGGCAGCTTCAGTCAGATCCTCGCAGGCGGCTCTCAGATTCATAAAGTCAGTTTCTCTGGATTGCATCCACGCAGCAGCATTTCTAAGTCTCCCAACCTGTGCCCTAGAATGATATTCATGAGCATCTGTGGAGAATGAATGCTTGTCCTTATATACCATTAATACGTGGCATGATTGTGGTAAAAGCTGAGATACCTAGTAGACTTTATTTTCACACATGTCATTACATAAACAACTGATTTGGGACTGCTTTTAATTGATCTTATTAACAAGTTTGCTCTTTTTCTTGCCCTATCATTGTTTAGGTTATATTTTATAATAACTAATTAGAATCATTTGAATAACTAATAATAGTGTCTAAAATATAAAAATATTGATTGGTTAGGCTTCCCAGGGCACAGGTGTCTCTTGATTGTAGGTCTTTCTTTTTAATCATATAAGATTTATTTATTTGGCCTGCTGGCATGCTTTAAAACTTTATTATTTTCCTGTGATTAGTATATTCAAATATAAGTAGCCCTCAAAATAATTATTCTTGTGAATACCAGTTTATGCTCAGTGAGTGAAAAAATAACTAGTTTAATTAATTCTATTTGTTATTCTCAGTAGGAGGAATCAAATTGAAAACATAAATCTACAGGAACTAGTTTTTTTCTCTACTGTTTAAGGCATCTGTAAAAGGTGGGCTTGCCTGCCACCTGACGGGTGACTTATGCAGGAAAATCAGCCTTTGTAGTTGCAGCTGTGTTTTTAAAATTAGAATACACCCAGAAAACTGCAAGAGGAAAATGATTTTTTAACTTGTTTGGTTCCTATATTTTTATAGGTTTTTTATCATTCCTAATGACATATTACTCCATAAAGAGTAAAAGTTAATAACTTTTGCTATTTCAAACTCCTCTTTCTTTGTTATTCTTATGTAAAATAACTTTTTCTTATTACCATAATGGGTATATTCATCATCATGAACATGTTCTATCTCTCTTTTATTTGTATCATTTCTTTATGCTACGGCTATAAGTAGATCACTCTTTCACCTTCTCACATCTCAGCCTTGCAGCCCTTACGTCTTTCCCTCTCTCTTCTGTCACATGAAGAAAATATCTCCCCAAACATCAAACACATGGCATATGCTCTTCATTTTTGTTTCCTCTTTTAAAAATTTTATTTTTTAATTTTATTTATTTTTTCCTTCTTATTGAATATTTTATTGACAGTGGTTAACAAAATTATACAGGTTTCAGGTGCTTGATTGTACAACCCATCACCTGTACACTGTATCACGTGTTCACCACCCCAAATCAAGCCTCTGCCCATCGCCATTTATCCCCACTATACCCTCCAATCACTCCCATTCCCAGTAATCACCACACTGTTGTTTGTGTCCATGAGTTCCTTTCTTTTTTGCTTACTCCCTCCATGCCCCCATCCTCCACCCTGTCCCGAGCACTGTCAGCCTGTACAGAATCATCTGTGAGCCTGTATCTGTTTTGCTTGTTTGTTCTTTTTGTTCATTAGATTCCACATATGAGTGAAGTTCTGTGGTACTTGTGTTTGTCTGGTTGGCTTATTTCACTTAGCAAAATGATCTCCAGGTCCATCCATGCTGTTGCAAAGAGTAAGATTCCCTTCTTTTTTATGGCCAAGGAGTATTGCATTGTGTAAACATACCACAACCTTTTATTCATTCACCTATTGATGGGCACTTGGACTTCTTCCAAATCTTGCCAATTGTAAAAAATGCTGCAGTGAATATAGAGATGGATATATTCTTTTGAATTAGCGTTTCATGTTTCTTTGGAAGATGGTTTCCCTTTCTGTGCAGAAACTTTTTAGTTTGATGTAGTCCCATTTGTTTATTTTTTCTTTTGTTTCCCTTGTCCTAGGAGACATTGGCAAAAATACTGCTGTGAGAGATGTTTGAAATTT
>PVJD01015585.1:0-24336 GCA_004026545.1 Mormoops blainvillei
TAAGGGGGCAGAAGTTGAGTTCTGATTCATCTTGGATAAAAAGAAATAAACACGGCCAAGAGTAATGACGTTACCAAAAGTCACACAGCCAGGAAGATAATTCAGAACAGTCAACAGAAGTTCAGTTCCCCAAAGTTAAGCTGAAATCCTAGACCTAGGGGTAATGTTGGAGGCTAAGAGGAAGCCCCACCAGGAAAGGACGCAGTTGTTTAGCAGAAATTGCCTCTGAGGTTATCCACTCTATTCTGTGTTTACTGGGGGGATGCAATTGGCCTCTAGCCCACTGCCAGGAAATTAAAAACACCAAAGGAGATGGAAGATGGTCTGATAGAGTCTGTTAAAAAAGGGAGTGGACACAGTGCTTTGTTCAAATAAGAAAGGCGGATCTAGCGTAGATTCTCGAAATACAGCGGGAGAGTGAGATTTTGCTCATAATTCTCGAGTGGCTCTTCAGCGCAGAGAGAGACAGCTATCGTCAGAAAGAGAGGCTGTGCCCAGAGGCCCGAGTGTTAGGGTCAATCGGATAATTCACTGGAGTTAAAGCCTCAGCTCAGATAAAACATCCCTCAAGGACATCTGACTTTCTGTGCTCTAATTTCATGCGCAACACGTCCCTTCTGTCACTAATTTGGTTTCTTACATATTTTTTTTTTAAGGAAAATATTCTCTTGATAATGGGTCTGGCTATTCTAGTCACTACAAAGAAACCTTCCTCTTTATAAATTCATTCATCGGTATGGCCGCTTTTAAGCTAGTTCCTTTTGAATTTGGTTAGTGGGAAAAATTCTCTGTATGTAGTCAAATGCATTTGAGTGCTGATTGACTTAGCTTTTTCAGATCACACAAATAATTCATACATCCTTTCTCACTGTGAGAGTTTCAAAAGATTGAAATAAAGTAGAAATGAAAGCTCCTTTCATCACCAGACCCCCATCCCACTCCCAGCCTCAGGGATGATAATTATTACGAGTCCAATATGGAGCCGTCAGTCCCTTTTCTATACATTTATATAGAGAGGTGCCTATTGTATGTGTTGCAAATATTTTCTCCCAACCCATCACATATGTATTAACTCCAACTATGGCCTCCTTTCTCACGCAGACACACATTTTCTTCATGACTATAGGTTTGGTGTGTCATTTAAGAAGAAAAGATTACTATCCTAACTAGGAAAACTGCACATGCCTGTCGAACCCTAATAACTAGCCTAAGTGACTTTGAATATTCCCAACACTCCTTTCAGCATCTGTTTTCTCATCAAAGCAATGAATTTTTTCATCCACAGCTTATTTACTGTGGACTGCCTATGCCACGCCTGGATTCTGGGGACACCTAAATGAATATGACATTCAAGGAACACACAATCTAATGGGAGGGCTGGGCAATGCAACGGCTATACCAATGACAACAGAGAAGGGCCTGTGCTAGCGTAGACTTCTGTGCAGAATCTCATGGGAGTTGGTGGGAGGAACGTCACATCCAGACAGGGAGGTTTCATAAGGCTTGTCCAGTTGAGGGCAGAGAACAGGAGGGGCACACCGGGTGGGCAGAGCTGTAGGTGCAGAGACTAGGAGGCCAGAGCATGGAACTGCCAACAGTTCACACGATGGGAGTGATGACGGTGATGAGCTGTCAGCCTGGAGAGGTCGGCAGGACTGTCATAACCCACATCGTCAAGTTCAGCCTTTTTCGTGAGGACATCCGAGAACGCCTGGAGTTTGAAGCAGGGGACTGAGACATGGACCGGCCTTGAATAGAGACCATTTGGGCTAGCCTATGGAGACGGGGCTAGAACGGGGCACGGTGAGAGGCAGGGCAGCCCGTGGGGAAGAAGGCCATCATACCAGCCTAGGAAGGAGACGGCGACAGCGGGAATAAAGAAGTAGCAGAGGAGATGGACGCCTGGGACGGATCTGAGAAATGTCTGCCCGTGCTTTCCCGCAACTCAAATGTGTTTGTTTATAAACTAAAAATTTCACTTCAGAATGGAATTGTAGGCACTGTGACAGGTCAGCAGAAATATTCCTGAACAGAGGAGACTTTCCGGGAGAGGTAAACGTCACTATATTTCAAGTACAAAATTACTATATATTCAGCACATGCTTATTCCAGCCTTCATAGTTTGATCTTCTTTATGTGACCATGAATATGTAAATCAGGCATCAGTCTGTCTGCCGTCCTCTCTTTCCCCTACCAACCTTATTCCCGTGCTGGTTATCCCCTGTGTGCATGTTAGGGAACAGGGGACTTACTGTCCATCTTGCCTGCCACCCTCAGCCCTGGTACTGGCCACCATTCATCTCACGATTGCTCACTACTTGAAAACCCTGGACCCGGGGCTAAGAGTCTGCCTCCTCAACCAAGGGGCCAGCGGAGGTGTGAATGGGGAAGTGGGAAGAGCTCTCTGGTGTTTTCTCAACGCTTTATTCTACGTGACACCACTTCTCAGAGCGCGATAGGGACTTCGCACTTCACTAAAGTGTTATCCTGAGTCAAAGGGAATTATGGGAGAGCAAATGATTAAACCTGTAAACTAAGATTTTTTTACCTTGCTCCAAGGGATCTATGCTTCTCCCTGCTCTGCCTTCCTCCCCAGCTCTACTTCTGCCTCCCGTTCCCAGGCGAGGGACCAAACCTCATGGGGAGAGGACGTGCCCTTTGCCAGGAGAAGCTTTTCCTATGGCAGTGTTAACCTTCAGCTCTCTCACTCAGATACGGAAAAACTACTGAAGAGCATTTCGCAGACCTACTGCTGGCTAATAGTGCCAGCTGCTCATGTTTTATGAAATCCATCCCAGGCAACATGGTACATTACATGGAGCCCACCGGGTTAATGTTTTTTTCCCTTTTCTGCTCTCTCAACGAGGCTGGACCTGTCCTGCTATGCAAACAAGCCCAGTGGGTCCAAGGCTCTGTGTGTGCCCGGCAACAGTGACAGAAATGAATGCTCTCTTGATGCTGCCCATTGCCCGGTGGGGCTGATGTTTTGGTGGTCCTTCCAAAGAAAGCTAAGCTTGTTGACATTCTTTTTTTGAAATTTTTTATTGATTGATTGAGAGAGAGAGAGACATAGCTTTGTTGTTTCACTTATTTATGCACTCATTGGTTGTTTCTCACATGTGTCCTGACCATGGGAAAAACACACAACCTTGGTGTATGGGGACGATGCTCCAACTACCTGAGCTACCTGGCCAGCGCCTAAGTGTGTTGACATTCTGAGTTTGGTGATCAAAGGCCCTAGGAAGCCCCGACACTATTTGGCTGACATTAATTTCATCTATTTCTATCCTTCATGGTTAACAACAGAGGCTGAGTCACTGGTGCTTTAGCATAGAGGCGCCCCGCGTCACCCATGTGGCATGCGATCTTAAACAGCAACATGCTGAGGACAGGTGGGTGGGAAAGGAGACAACGGGAAATCCATTCGGAAAGTTGTAAAAATAATCATAATATATTTCCACGTGCTGTCTCATTGGATCCTGAGATGAGGTGGGCATTTTCATCTCTGTTTTAAAGGTGAGAAAAACTGAAGCTCAGGGATTCAGAAACCCGCCCAAGTTGTGCATGTCGGTAGAAGAAGGTGTGTGGGTTGATGTGCCTCTGTGTTCCGGTACCGTCGTAGGCCGGACCCCATGACGTTCTCCTGCCCCTGGACGGGGGGTGCCGTTATCCAGGGAAACCAGCGACCAGGACCAAGACCAGGTGAGTTTTGAGCTTGGTTTTGAAGAAGGCGTAAAATGAGATCTGGCAAACAGAGAGGAGCGACATTTGTTTTGGGGGCGGACGAAGGGATTTATTAAACCCTGGGCGTTAAATGCATTTGGTTGGGAGGCAGCACTAACGCAGGGAACTCTTGTGCCTGAGATGTGATCAGCCTAGTATCATGGACTGTCAGCCTGGGGCCTGTACATGATCACAGTGCTCAGGACCGTGGCGCCGAGGAAAGTCAGGACTGCAATGGGCTGGACAATGGAGACCTGACTCTCTCTTTTCTCTCAGAGCTTGAAAGAGCCCATGTCACGACCAGGAGCATCAGCTGGGCACCATGGGGCTATTTGCAGCTTGACAGCCTCTGCTGAATTATTGATGCCCCTCACCGGCCCAGGACCTCCCCCTTGTTAACAAATCGCACTCCATATTAAAATTTAAAGAGGCAGATGAGTGCAATCTCTCGCTCTATTATTCCCCTCTTCTTTTACCATCTGAGCTCTAATTTTTAAGTCAATCAGCCTGAAAGGCTTCCCCTGGGAGATGCTGCAGCTCAGAGAGCCAAGTTCAGGACAGGAAAACCGAAGGCTGTGAGTGAGGCCGTGACCTGGCTCCTGAGTCAGCTGTGGAGCCGGGGCGACTCTGGGCAGGGGGAACCCTGACTTTCTCTGAGCCACTGAAACACGTAAGAAAAATATCCGTCACCCCTCCTTACGGCGACAACGATGCCCCCGCCCAGTTTGCCACACCCCTAAAATGTCCCTAAAGCAGAGGATGAAACTGTTAAGTGGTGGTCCACATTTGGATGTTAGATGTTTTATTTGGCAGAGGAACGTCATTTTTAAAACAAAATAAAAATAGTTGCCAAAATCTTGCACATGAGGAGGTTTTGCATACATGTCCAATTTTCTGACTTCTGAAAATCGGAGGATGCGGGCTTTCACTTCCACACTGTGCCACGCTCTGGGGCTGACGGGGGCTGCACGTACTCATGAAGAACGGCCCCTTCCCTGGGCCTCAGCTCCCATTACTCCCTCCCAGGGGTTGAAGCTGTGACTCTCGGTCTCAAGAAAGATGGTGAACGCATTTTCCCACGGGCCTACTTATGTCCGTGAGGACTGCCTGCAGCTCCGAGATGAGTCTGATCAGCTGTGGGACACTGAATGGCAGTCCCCAGTGGCCCACCTCCCCTCCCCTGGGGGAGCACCGCTGTGCGACTGTGTGTGGATCATCCAAGCAGAGGCTTTCGGACACTCTGTGCGTTAGCACCAGCTCTCAGGCTCCTTCCTTCTGCCTGGGGAGTAGCATACCCCGGGATCCTTCAGCCTGCACCCCAGAAGGGAAAGGACACGCGTTGCAGACCAGTGTCTGACTTGGAGATGAGCCACACACTGGAACACAGCAGCAGCCCACTCACAGGTTTCAGTGACGTGCGCCACTGAGAATTTGGGTTCATTTGTTACTGTGTAGAGCTGGTCTCTCCAGCAAGAGCAGGCTTGCTAGGAAAGGGTGCTGTGATGGAAAAGCAATGTTCGCCTACTTCTGGGGGGAGAAAAATGATGGCATTGGGGAATTCTTATATATTAATTTTAATTGTCTTTAATTAAAAAAAACCTTAGAGGATGCTGGAAATATCATGGCATTGTGGATCAGAAGAACTGGGTTGAGTTCCTTAATGAGCATGTTATAAAATTTTGAATAATTTTCCTTATATTGAAGAGAATTGCCTTTTAAAAAATCCTATGTGTATCTAAGTTGTATTTTCAGCTAATTTTGTAAAAGTAAAGAGGAATTGCAAAATATTTGTCATGTAAAGGGTGTCTAGCATCTGATGGGGTCTTCCCTAGTGCCTCGTTGTGAGGACCGAAAGGCCTAAAGGTTTAAAGAATGCTGTGGCAGCATTAAGTGATGACAAACTCTAATTTTTACTGCCTTGTAGTCCCTGATCCCTCTTCGTTCCGCAGGCCTAGAGCACTTGGTTTGCACTCTGGTTACATGTGTGTGTGTCTGTGTGTGATCTCCACTACCAGTGAAGAAAAGTCCTGGAGGGAAAGGATCCTACCTGGTATCAGGAGTGTTCAATCCACGGCCCGTGGGCCGCATGTGTCCCAGGATGGCTATGAATGTGGCCCAACACAAATTGTAAACTTACTTAAAACATTATGAGATTTTTGTTTGTTCGTTTTCATTAGTATTTGTGTATTTAATGTGTGGCCCAAGACAACTCTTCTTCTTCAGTGGTGGCCCAGAGGCGCCAAAAGGTTGGACACCCCTGTTATATCTCTATGTCTGGCCTCACACTGCTCTTTGCGTAGAGCTAAGGCTGAGTGATTCTTGGCTCGGTGAGTGAGTAAGTCTTACCGATGACCTTGGCTCTGGCCGTTTCTTCATTTGCAGGCTTTCTCGTGACCACAGCTCCCACTATGTGCAGAGTTGAAAGACCGCCAGTCCAATACCTACGGGGATGTGCTGGTTACAGAGTCCACGGGCCCAGGTGGTCTCATTTGCTCATAGATTACCTAGAAGAGCAAGGTGCATGTAAGAACGGCTTAAAACTTCCTTTGAGGATTTTCTGAGATCTGAGTAGGTGCTCAGTAAATAGCAGCTACTGTTATGGTGATTAAAACTATAAATATTATGACCAGAGATAAAGTCAGAAGTTAAAGCCAAAATTAAAGAAAGGAAAACCTTCTTTTTGCCCCCTTCCTTTAAAGCCCCTCCTACTGGAGAAAGGTAAGCGCAGAGGGCACCACATTGCATGGAGAAGGGATGCAGAGAGGCTTAGACTAAACACACAGGTGTGCGAACACGCTCATTAATTACCTCATTAACATCAACACCACTAGGAAACAGGCACATTCCAGGGGGCAGGATGGGGCCAGGCTCCTTCCTGGGATCTCCAGCCAGCATGGCAGCTCCTCTGAGCTGTGGGGCTGGCTTGCAGCCCTTCCCCAGCCACCAGCTGTGCTGGAGGAGCCCAGGCCACAGGAGGACCCCCAGCAAATCCCATCTTCGGTCCGCGCCTTCCTCCAGTCACAGTAGGTGCTAACTTAATAGTGCCTCATGTTAACATTCACATCTGTCGCCCCGTTTTAGGGCCAGAAGTACTATTATCTTCCCTTAGAGTTGAATGACTGACACATGAAAAAATTACTTGATGTGCCAGTGCTTTTTTTTCAGCATAAGAGAGTAAAAGACAAAAGTGGTTTGACAACACGGATGGACCTTGAGGGCGATATGTTAAGTGAAGCAAGTCAGACGGGGAAAGACAAGTACCATATGATCTCTCTTGTAAGTGGAATAAAATATATGTCTATATTAATATAACAAGCTCATAGATACCGAAAACAGATTGGTGGTTGCCAGAGGTGAGGCAGGGAGGGGGGAAGGTGAGGGAGAAATGGGTGAACTCTTCTGTTTTGTTTTTTTATTTTAAATAGTTCAGTGATAAAATATATATATATACACACACACACACATATATACATATGTATATATACGTATATATATACATATGTGCATATATGTATAAAAAGAGAGAGAACGAAAAAGAAAAAAGTGGGAGGAGACGAAGCTCTCAGGCATGCAGACTGTCCTTGGAGGAATCTGAGCGTGCTTGGTTTCCTCTGTGGCTCTCCTCACCACCTCGCTTTGAGTCTTCATGAAGGTCAGATGTCCCCAAATCCCTAGCAGGGGGAGCCCGCTAACAGGACTGTGCTCTTCCTTGCAGACCACAGTGGTCCCCTTGCCTGAGCACCGCATCTGCCACCCCCACCACCCCATGTGGACCTCCGCTTACAGACAGGGGGACACAGACTCCCAGACTGTCTTGCTCGGTGCCACTGAACACACTGGTGGCCGAGTCAAGATTTATAGGAAAAACCGTTTCTTATGGAGTCTGTCAGCCACCAGCCTGGATCCATGAGAATCTTCTTGTAACAACTTTTCTCTTTGGCTGCCTTCAGAGCCCGTAACCAGTATTTTCTTATTTAACTACAGTTAACTCTTGAACGACATGGGTTTGAACGGGGTTCCACTTCCACGCAGGTTTTTTTCAAAAAATACAGTTGGCCCTTCAAATCTGTGGGTTGGGTTTCACATCCGGGGATATAACCTGCCAGGATTGAAAACAGCATTTTCTCATTCCCGCCCACAGTTTCCCATCCGTATTGAAAGTTCTGTTTTCAATCTGTGGTTGGTAGAATCTGAAGATACAAAGGGCCGGCTGCAGAATGGAAAGTGAGAGGTGGATTTTTTGACCGCGAGGGTCGGCACCCATTTGGCAAACACTGTCACAGGTAAGAGAGACCCTTGTTGCATCAGTCTCCACTCCCATGACCAGGTTCTCTAAGTGAAAGTGTGACTAACCATCCCAGAAACCACAAGTTGAAGAAGCCATTTTACTTTAGAGCTGATTTCCACTCGCTCAGCACCGTGGCCCACTGAGTTCAGTGGAGACCAGTATGTCACCGTAACCTCTCGGTTGTACAAGCCAGTAGTCTGACTTGGGCGGGGGTGCACAGTGGTGAGAGCTGGTGGGCAGGATTAGGGGTGGGCATGAGAGAAGGGGCTTTCCAACAGAGGAGGTCAAGGGACTTACGTTGTACTCTGCAATGGACATTGTCAAAGCCACCAGACAAATTGTGTATCACATCCCTGCTTCAGTTTCTTCTTTGGTCAAATGAAAAGGGTACTCGTTTTAATTGTCTTGTTTTGTCAGTAAGTGAAAAAAGATTTTTTAAAAAAATTTTTGAAGGTGCAGGTAAGCCCTGGCATAAGATTAAAATGGGTTTACTCAGGTGTGCCCCGCCTAGCCTCATAATAACCCAGGGACCTTGGCCAAATTACTTAATTTCATCAATCTCCAGTCCCTTCAACTACAACAAGGTAATAATAATTAGAAACAACCTCACAGGGTTGTTGCGAGGCTTAAATGAGTCAATGTGTAGAAAGCACTTAGCGTATGTCTGGCATTTCTTTAGTGCTCAGTACAGTAATAGCACTCAGAACCAAGATGAACTAGCTCAGGTGTCTCGAGTTTAGGGCCTACTATATTCGTTGCCTCGTGGCGTTGGACAAGCTTAAAATTTAAATGAAAGAGCAAAGGACAAAGGATAACAAGAGGAGCCTGGAAAAAGAACAAAATAGGAGACTGCCCTCGCCAAATATCAAGATTTCTTATAGTGTTACAGGAAGTAGGAGAGATGGCCCTGCGGCAGCAGTAGGGAAAATGGACCAATAGACTCTCCAGCAACAACAAACCCAACATGTAAGTAAAAATTTGGTCTGATAAAGCAGAAAAATATGGCCAATTAGCTCACCACATGGAGAAAAATAAAAACCTATCACCCAAAAACAGCAATTCCAAGTGCATTAAAAAGCTCTACTTGAAAGCAAAAAATGTAATATTTTTACAAGAAAATATAGAAAAGCATCCTTGACTTCAGGGCTAGGGAATGATTCCTTAGACATTACGTTACAAAGAAAAACTATAAGGAAAAATAGTGACAAGTTTGACTACACTAATGTTAAATTTAAAACTTCTTTTTAATGAATAATACCATAAATGAAGATTAAATGTGAGCCCAAGACTAGGTAAAAATATTGAAAACACAAGTAATTGGTAAAGGCCTGGTATCCAGAATTTAAAAAGAACTACAACTCAATAAGACAAAAAAATTGAAAACAGGCCAAACATAGGGTGATCATCATTAATTGCCACTGAACCCATGAAAAGGTGCTCAGTCTCCCCAGTAACTAATAAAACACAAAATAAAACTACCATTAGATACCATTAAGTCTGATCATAGCAAGTATAAGCTCAGGTGTGAGTAGATGAAAATTCTCTCATACTACTTTGTACCCAATTACAATCAGTTTGAACCAGAGACACCAGTTCCAGGCATATAATCTAATGACATTCTGTCACATTGCATGGGAAATTTATAGAAGGATGTCAGTTGTAACATTGTCAGTAATAAAACAAGAAAAAGAGGAAACTACCTGAATGAACATCAAGAGTGGATAAGTTATACAACAGTCATACAATGGAATATTACATAAGAATTAAAATGAATGGACTAAAATTACATGGATGAAAATGCATAAGTCTTGAAAACATAATATTGAATGACAATAAGAAAATTACAGAAGAATAGACATAATAATTCTGACATGCCTTTATGAACCATTCATATAAAGCTAAAAAGCATATAAAAGAGTCCTACTTCTTAGGACTTTATTATTAATGGATTCCCACACAAGACATATGTGAAGAGCAGAACAAAATATGAGTGGCCATGGTTCACATAAGGTTTAGGATGATGGCTCCCTGCAGGGTATCTTAGAGGAGATGTATGTAGAAGACTTCAACTATAGCTGTAATATTTCATTATTCCAAAAAATCTAAAGCAAACAGGTCGAAATGTTAAGATTTGGTAAGGTTGGATGGTGGGCAGACATGCATGTGTTCCCTACATGATTTTCTCTCACTTTGTACATCTCTACAGAATTTTGTAACCCATTTTTAAAAGATTTTAAGCTCTGGGCAAATGGCTCAGTTGGCTGGAGTGCCGTCTGTACCCCGAGAGAGTTACAGGTTTCAGTCCCCGGTTGGGACGTGTATGGGAGGCAACAGATCAATATTTTTCTTTCACATTAACATTTCTCTCTCTCTCTCATATCAATAAAAACATATCCTCAGGTGACAGTAAAAAAATTTAAAAGATTTTAAATTGGCTATTACTTCCAACACAAAAGAAGGTGGAAATATAATTATTCATTTTTAGAGTACTAGTGTATCAGGTTGGCCAAAAAAGTTTGTTTGGTTTTTTCTGTCTGATGGCTCTAGTAGCGCTTAGTTGTCTTTAACCTCATTCGAGACAATTTTGTTAGATTGTGTTATGACAGCTGTCATGTGTTGTCATATGACAGCATGCATTAAAAAAAACAACAAAGTTGGTGAATTTTTGTGTGGTCATTTTAATATTGAAGATGGAAGAAAATACGTTGTCAGCAAATTGTGCTTTATTATTTCAAGAAAGGTAAAAATGCAACTGAAATGCAAAAAAGGATTTGTGCAGTGTATGGGCAAGGTGCTGTGACTGATCGAATGTGTCAGTGGTTTGAGAAGTTTTGTGCTGGAGATTTCTCGCTGGAGGGTGCTCCACGGTTGGGCAGAGCAGTTGAAGTTGAAAGCGATCAAATCAAGACATTAATTGAGAACAATCAACATTATACCATAAGGGAGATAGCCAACATACTCAGAATATCCAAATCAAGAAAGTTACTGGTGAAAATGAAAAAAAAAAAGGTGTCTTTTATGTTACGGAAAAAAACATATGGACTTCTTGGCCAACCCAATATGACCTGCCACCTCCTTCCAACAACCCAGGACAACTATCCCTAGTACCTAGCACAGTGCCTAGCTCCAGAAAAGCATGTAATAAATGAAGGTGGGAAGAACGAAAGAATAAATGGGCCTGTCATTGGAAATAGATGCCCAGCCATAGGTATACTATGCCCTTTCCGTCATTAAATCACACTTTGAGAGTCATTTCCTTCCCATCCGTTTTCCTCAGCCTGAGTTGCCACCCAGCATAATAATTCAGGGCCATTGCATTTAGGGGCCATTGCTTGCAGGACAGCAAGGAGCTACGATTCAGTCTCAGCTGTGCTCTGAATTCATTAATGCCTTTCCAGCACCGTGTGGTGCTCAGAAGAATGATCATCTCTGAGAGCAGGGCATTGCTGTCTTCCTCATATTATCGTAATAATAGTAACCCAAAACAAACCAAAGGAAGCGAAATCACCAGGGAGACCTTCCTCCTTCATTAAGGAGTGCAAATGAGCCACAGTCCCACCATGCATGGGACTCAGTCCTCCTTTCTAAATAGGGGATTGTGAGCGTGGGGTGTGTTTTCTTTTGCAGCCCTGCTGAGTTTCTTTTGTTTCCCTCTCCTGATGCTGCCGCCTCTCTCTGTACATGCATGTGCACATATGTGAACTATATGACATATATGAGAGCCAAATCTGTTTATTCACCTAGCCATCTTGGAGTTCTAAGGTTCCTTGGGTGTCATCCAAGGAAATGTGATATGGACCAGTAACTTAATTGGCGGGTAATGGTGCTAATGAAGGTAAAGCCTTGGGTTCTGTCATCCAAAAAACAAAGTGACTTCCCCTGTCCAACAGATACAGAGAGCATCTCAAATCTGGGAGAATGCATCCTTGTTTATATGGGGGTCAGACAAGATAGGGGGGCATGAGTCATGTCGAATGTTCCACCACCATAGGAACGCAAAATTGTTCCCAGCCTGGTGAGTCTGTACGTTTTTTAAAGAGAAGAGTGTCTTACTAGAGCGGAGGGGGCGAGTAACGTCCCAGGTCAGCTGTACGTGTGAGGCTGAGAAAGTGCTCTGGGCTGGGATTCCCATCTTCATTGTCAAACAATAGAAAATAGAGACTCGATCATCCTCACTGCCATTTTCGTGATTTTTCTGAATCTGAGGGTATGTAATGCAGAAAAACGTGACAAAAGCAGAGAAATTTGGGCTGAGTCTCTAGGAAAAAAAAAATAGCCGCGGTGAAATCCATTAGACTGTCTAAGTTCCCCAAGGGGGATGATGTAAACCTCATAGCTGCAGCCATTTAAATTTAGACTGAACCACGCATTTGTGAGCAGACCCCAGGGAGCAATCCTGCATTGACAGGGGGATAGGGAAGGTGATAGGCCAGGTGACCTAATAGATCTTTCCTACCTTAACTGTGGGATCCTAATTAAAATGAACGATAGAGCCTATTATGAACTCATTACATTAACATTCTGTAAGGTCCCCAGGCAAGCCAAGGGGGCTTCAGCTTCTTCTTACTGCTGTAGAGTCAAGAGTCCACGAGCCCCCGTAACCACGTAGCCGCCGCCCCTGCTCTGACTTCTTCACTGATGATGCTTCGCTTAGGGGTTTAAAAGAAATTAGAACACATATTATGAACTAACATTGCATTCAGAGTCATCCAATGGAATGAGAGGCCAGCTTTGATATGAGTGGACATGGCAAATATTGTTCTGGCTGATGACACAGCAAGGCTCTGGCTTTGGGATGGCAGCAGTTGTCCCATGGAACATCCAGGCCCAAAACCCTCTTTCTCACACGCAGCCCTGACTTTTCCTTTCAGCTTCTTCTGTTGTCTGAAATGGAACACTGATAACTGGAGAATCCTTGGCAGAGACCCTGGCATCGCAGAACCACCCAGTTCGCAGGTGTCGCCTTTTTTTCCTTGACTGCCCTTAGACATGGACTCCAATGAGGAGGTGCAGACAAGGCCACTGGTGGGCTGCTTGGGGCTGATCTGAGGACCACCAACCAAGGGGCAGAGGGCACTTTGGCCCCCAGAGTGGCAACAGTTTAGGGCCAGTGGAAAAGATCGGTGGCTTGGTGGCCCCCATGTGGTGATTCAGGTGGAAGCAGCCTCTGGATAAGAAGAAATCATGCTGGTGTCCAGCTGCTCAGCTATTTTATCTGTCTTGTCTCACTTGGAGGATTCCCCAAAAGTTCTTGATGGGCCACAGAGCTCTACCAGCAGGAAGGAGACTCGGGCGTGCATCAGAGAATATCAAGCTCTACTTACTTTAAATGTATAAACTGGACTCTAATTAGCCTGCAGGGAGTTTCCATGGAAATTGGAGATCCCACTTTGCGACAGTATAGATGCATAGGATGAGGTAGGCAGGAGGACTGGAAAATCCCAATGCCTGGTATCACCTCACTAAGACATTGTCCCTGACTTTCGGGCAGATCCCAGGAGGTCCCGCTTACGTTAGAGTATTTGTAGTGTGCACTTGTCATATCTGTGTCTATAGGGCCAGGAAGAGACTGTTAGTCCTTCTGTTTCCCCCAGAGTATAACTCAGTTCCTGACACAGAAGGACCTTAATAAAAACGCGTTGGGTTATTACACTGGTATCTTAGAACCTTGGTTTCTTCTCCTGTAAAGTAGCATAACAATACGAACTCAAATGGCTGTTTTGAGGATTAAATGCCAGAACAAATAAAGCACTTAAATAACATGTGGTTCCATTCCCCATTTTTTAGGCATGGGAGGGTTATTTATTTCTGGTTCCAATCAATATCAGACAAAACGTGTTTTGTTTTGTTTTGTTAATAGCAAATGATTCGGAATGTGGCACGTTTGAACATTGTGTATCAGTTTCATTGTGTTTGCAGGGTAAGTCAGCATTTTGTACCCCATAAGCATAGAAGAGGTAATACCAGCTCCAGCCCAAATCCCTGATATCCACCTTCTCCTCATCACCCACTTGGCTAGATAGCTGTAAAAAGCAGGACTTCCGAGATGTCCAGACTTGATTCTGTTTCATACTTCCATGAAATAAACTTGGCGAATGAGTAAGCAGCTCTTGTCGGTGATGATAAAAAGGCACATTGGAAGGTGGCCCTGTTTGTTTGCTGATGGTCAGAATTTCACCTTTGTTGTCCCAGAATACTTCCAACCCTTTCCTGAAAACTCCCCTGGAGGTATCTTAACTTTTATTCATTAACTTTATTTCCAACAAAGCAAAAAGTACCTATAGAGTGACTTGTGAAGGAGGTTTGTGCAGTAGGAACACGCTTGCGTGCAACCCTGGGTTTGCAAGACCATCCTGGGACTGGTTGGCAGGAACCCGCACACAGAACAGTCTGCTTCTGCCCAAAGTCAGGTGCCACCCTCCCACCAGCTCTGAATCTACCTCTTCCAGTTGCACACACATCACCGCCGCCTACAGGTCAGGTCTTGCAGCTGATCCCTGACTGCCATACAATGGGACCGCTGGGAGGGAAGGTAGCGGAGGTCAGAGGAGGAGGCGAACGCTGCCAGCATCCTGGTGCCGCCTGATGGCGTTTCAGAGACCACGCCCCCTCGCCCTGTGATGAGTCCAGTCCCTGGCAATGGTTTGGGCTCCCCTGCCCCATGCCCCAAGCCCCACACCCACCCTGGCAGACCGTCCCTGGTTCTCGGTTCTTCCACGGTCTCATCTCTCAGCCACGTGAAATCTGCATTGTCCTGGAGCTCCAGCTTTTGATTCCGGTTGAACTCCTGACCTCTGATTCTGAGCGCTCATCATTGGAACTGCCTCCTTGGAGGGCAGAACTTCGCGGACTCTGGCTCTGTTGCCCCAGCTGCCCTCTGCTGGCCATCAAGGCCACTGTGGTCAGTCCCTTGTCACCTGTAGCCTATAATAGGAGCTGTTTTCTTTGCTCTGTCCTAATTCTCATGCCTTCTTTTCCTTCTTTGAAAAAATTTGGGCTGTACGGTCTCGGAGCTTCTCAGGCAACATTGACACATGCGCGCCTTCCCACGCTCCCAGTGACCCTCTCATGGATCTGCCGCGAAGCATTTCCCACAGCCTGGCACTGGCCAGGCATTTGGTCGAGTAGGTTCCTGGCGACTGAAACTGTTGGGGGGCGTTGTTTGGGGCTTGTGGGAGAGGGGTTTATAGTGGGGGGGGGCTTTGTCACAGCAGGGTTTCTTAAACTGAGCACTACTGGCATTTGGGTCTAGAGAGTTCTTTGCGGTATGGCCCTCTCCTTCGCATTGCAGGGTGTTTAGCAGCATCCCTGGCCTCTGCCCTCCACGTGCCGGTAGCGCCTCCCCCAAGTGGCCATCTCCGAGATGACCCAAATGGCCCCTACACACACTGCCGCTGTATTAGGGTGATGAGGCGGAAGGCTTGCTTTTTCAGAAGGACTTCTAAATGCTAGAAGGTGCAGATCTGTTCTCCGAGGCCATTCGGTGCCTTGAAGGACACCATCACTTATGCTGGAGACCAGCACTCAGCTGCAGAACACGCTGCAAGGAAGTGAGGTGGTCTCAGAAACTACCTCTCCCAGGAAGGCTTCCCATGAACCTGCCTGTTTCTTGCCGCCCACCACCCGCTGGTGCTCACATCTGTCGGGTCTGAGTTCTCCCTTCCCAGCCTTGTACCCTCTCCCACCCTTCGGTCTTCGTCCTCCACCTTTCGGTGCTCTGGACAGCTATCCCTCCGCCCTGTTCCTGAGTACGCGTCCTCCATCCACTGTCTCTCTTCCACAGGTTTGTTAAGCCCCTTGTCTTAAGGCACTTCTTCCCCCGCCCCGACCTTTTTAACATCATTGTGAGTTTCTCCTCACAATTTATTCCATTATCACCATTGGTTATAAGCTGTTGAGAGAGAGAGAGACATTAACCGCTGAGCAGCCTTCTTTAACCAGGAGTCATTCTTCCTGCTGCGTCGAAACGCCCCTGCTGTGTCCCACTGCGCGTGCCACGCCGCGCTAAGCTTGCCTGTCCCTGCTCGGTCCTTCTGACGGGACTGTACACTCCTTGACTTCATCGTGCCGTTTTCATCCTTCACGTCTCCGGCGCTGAGGAGAGAGGTGCTCACGGCGCTTGCGATGCGCTCGATAAAAGATTATTGGATACGTGAATAACTTCAGCCTTGGAAAAAATGCCTTAATTTAAATTCAGCAGCGGTAGACTTTCTTGAGTTTTCAGAAAACCGGGCGCAAAAGGCTTGGAGCAGATCTCTTCTTAAGGAACATAGCTCTGCCTTAATGGGTCAGAACCTGACCTTCAGCCTCTGGGGTTTGCTAGAACCTCGGAGTGGGAATTCCCAGTCTGTGTATGATCCGCTACACCCCGCTCTGCGGCGAGGCCCTTCCTCTGACATCCGGCTGGTGGGTGGTGCTGGTATTGCCTTAACACTGACACTGCAGATTAACAACGTATCCTGACACAGAGACACCTTTGTCCCATCATGACGAATGAGATATTGGTTGCACCCCCTTAGACAACCACATCAGGGGTGTCCAATCTGTGGCCCATGGGCCACATGGGGCCCAGGATGGCTATGAATGAGGCCCAACACAAAATCATAAATTTACTTAAAACATTATGAGATTTTTTTCGTGTGCGTGATTATGTGTCACAATGTATTTAAGGTATGGCCCAAGACAACTCTTCTTCCAGTGTGGTCCAGAGATGCCCGAAGATTGTCCACCCTTGATTCTAAATATAAATAAAGCAAGATGAGCTAATAAGAGGATAGGCTGCAAATACCAGTCTCTTTGTGTCACAGTTTCATAATATCATCTGGGCACCAGCCCAACTTTGTGGAAATCGCTCAGAAGAATCAGACAAGCTTTTCGTCCTAGGGCACTTTTATATTTACAAAACCATCATTGTTGTCAGCTTTGATTAGTATTTATTGGTGTATATTGCAATTATTTATTCACTCTTCCCTGGACTGGCAACCAACTCCAGAACTGTTATCTTATAACCCAGGAAGCAGAGGAATAGAGAGGGTTAGAAACTTGCTTCAGGCCACAGGGGAATTCGGTGTCAGATTGAGACCAGGAGCATTAATATCCAGTTACCTGAAGGGGGACCAAATCGCTGTGGGGGATTTGCCTCACCTTCGTACACCCATCAGACAAAGCGAGCCCCCTGGTAGCTGTCCCGGATACCAGGCAAAAAACAAGCTTTCGACACGAAGAGGGAGCCAGTTCATTTTCCTGACACATGTCACATTTCTCACCAAAGGAAGAGACCCACTGACGCCTGGCTTGTCCATTGGGCATATCACAGTCTAGATGGCATATGAAAGACAAAAGCTCCCTTGTCATCTGCCTTTCATTCTGCAGAGACACAGCCCCAAAAGTGCTGCCGCCGTAGCTGTGAGACGACGCGCCACATATCAATTAGGAGGAGCATATGTAGCATTTCTAAGCCAGGGGCCATGTGTGGCTGTGGCAGCCACACGGGAGGGAGTGAAGTCAGTAGCTATAAGGAGATTTGGTTAAGATTTAGGAGGCAGGTTCTGGGCTCAAACACAGAGACTGAATCATTAGATCACCTGGCCTGCCTCCATCCAGCCCTGCTGCTGGCTCTGGCTAGAGCGCAGCTGTCATCCTCTGTTCTGTAGCCCTCGAGACCGGTGGGGGTGGGGGTGGGGGTGCAGAGAGGGGAGTGAGACACCTGGAGAACAAGGGCGCATGTGCAGGGCGGCCCGAGCTCATTGTCCACACCTGCAAATGCTGCTGAATGATGAGACAAATATGAGACAAATCCCACCTCTGCTCCTCTCTCCTCCTCCTTTGTGGGAGTGTTCATGAGAGGAAACTTACCCAAGGTCAAGGCTAGAACTCAGGAGCTGGGATTGCTGCCTGCTCCTTACTAGCTACTTGGCCTGAGGCAAGTCCCTTAACCTCTCTGAGCCTCTGAGTCCTCATTCAAGTGAGACAGATACTACCCATGTTCTCCAGGATGCAGGGTCTGACAAGATGCTGAGTATTGTATAGCGGGCATGCTCCACAGATAGAGATGATGGTGATGACGTTTTTATGAGTATGCTCAGCTATCTCAGGTACACCCTTAAAGCCTCACGCTGACCTAGAGACGTAGCACCCATTAGGCTCACAGGTACCAAGATTATTCTCCATTACCGTAACCGTGAGGATTTGCTGCCCATTTCCTACCATCACGCCCTGTCAGGTAGAGGGCCTGGGATGTGCCCATTGTCACCTCAGTAGATCCTTATTAAGTACCTTAGTGTTACAAGAAGAGACTGAGCACAACCCCTGCCCCCGGGGATGAACAGTCTAGAAATTAGAAAGCAGGGCAAGGTTTGGAAATATTGCACCCTCCAGTCCCATGGTTTTCAAACCTGCAGAAGCGCTCCCTCCTCTTGGGCCGCTCACTGCCTAGAGAGCACATTTTACATTGCCCGGCCGTGCCGCTCTGAGCAACACAGGTGAGGAACACCGTGCCTCTGATGTCTTTCAGGCCAGGAGATCTCCCACCCTGTCATTTAAGATTCTCTCTATGGGTCCTACCTCTTTCCATGGGGCAGTTGAGTAGAACAAGTCAGTTTTAGCCCCTCAGCCCAGTGTCTGCAGGCTGGCGACCCGTCACGCTCCCGTAGCTCTTGTCTCCTTCCCACCTGGCTCCTCTTCCCAACTTCTTAAGCCTACAGCACTTGGGACCCTTCCTCCGTTCTGCTTCCAAGGTGGCCTGGCTGTTCTCCATCCCTACTAAGGAACAGCTTTAGGCCTGCGAAGAGCGAAAGCCAATACAGTATTTGTATAACAGTTCAGGGCCGCAGAGGGTTTGTTGTAAGACAGCATGTGATTAATTGTCAGGTGAACTGCACAGACAGCCTTGTTGCTGCAGGAGCGGAGGCTCCTGGGTACTTTCTGGAAGGAAGCGGAGTGTGCATTATAAACAAGTTTAAATGGACAAGTTGGCTGAGAGGAAAGAGGTCGGAGTGGGCAGAGGAAACCCAAGGAATTTGCTTCGGGATGCTCCGTGACCAGCTGTACCTTACAGCTGCATACGCAGGGCCAGCTCACTGCCCTTTTAATAAGCCAAGAGCAGTTGAATGTTGATCATTTCATATGGGTCAACTTAAACATTTGGGGGTTTGTAAAGGTTTTTCTGCTTACATGAAAAGTTAATGTGGCTCTTTCTGTGAATTGGAAGATAAATCTGGAACACAGTTTTGATATCTTCTTTAGCCATTAGTACTGATAACTAACATTTACAGCATCTTTTCTATGTACCTCACATACCACAGGACTTGTTTCATTTCAAGCTCATAACTTGTGAATTTGGGTTTTTTTATGCTCATTTTATATAAGAAACTAAAACTCAGAAAGGTGAAGTCACTTGTCCAAAGCAGCTGGGAAGTAGTGGAGTTGAGTTGAGGTCAGGACTTGAACCCAGGATCCATCTGGTTCCAGAGTCCCCACCTTTAAAGCAGCAGCTTCGCAGGTTCACATCGCACGTGGCTTGTTGCTCAGACCTCAGCTGTTCGGCCTTCCTATTGTACATACATCCAGAGTGTCAGTCACTGCAACTTCCCTCCAGTCACGTCATTCTCACATTCATTGCTCATGTATCCCATCCACTACCCCCTCCCCTTTTTTTAAATCCAGGTACTGGACATCACTAAACCTCATTTCCTCTTCCAGTAAACAAAGATTCGGTGAATACATATAATGCAAAAGGCCCTGTTCTGGGTGCTTTTTTGCTTCCTGTGCCCTTAATTTCCTCAATTAAAAAAATTATTATAGCCCTGGCTCAGTTGGTTGGAGCATCATCCTGTAAACCAAAAGGCCGCAGGTTCAATTCCCAGTCAGGAAACACACCTGCCTTGTGGGTTCGGCCCCAGCTGGGACATGTGCAAGAGGCAACCAATTAATGTTTCCCTCACATCGGTGTTTCTCTCCATCTCTCTCCCCTTCCCTTCCTCCCTATCTAAAGTCAATAAACATGTCCTCAGGTGAGAACACAAAACTTATTATATACACACACATAAATATATCAGCACCCACTCGGAGTTACCTCTGTACCCTGAAGACACAGAGATAAATGAACACTGTCTCCTGCTTCCGTGAACTCAGAGTCAAGCAGAGGAAATAAACCATTAAGATAAGCAAGTACCTATCCAAGAGCACAGAGAATGGTGTGTTGGGTATGTGGCTGGTATAGGTGACAGAAAAAGAGCTGGAAGGAGATGAATGAGAATACTCCTTGCCAACCCAGAGCTAGGGACGTGACTGGGGGGATGGGGGAGGTGCAGGAAGGGGCAGAAAGAAATCTGTGTCGAGGGACAAGGAGAGTGGGGATTCTTCCGGGATCGCTGGCCTGGCCTGCTGCTCCTGGTTTTCTCTGAATTCATCCTTTATTTGGATATTTGCATTTATATTCTACTTTCTAAATTTTAGATGGTTTGCAATGAACAAAACAGGAATTTATTACCATAGAAAAGATGATGTAAGTATCAGGAAGATATATTAAATGTTTAATATTAAAGTAGAAATAAATATATCAGACAGAGAAAGAGAGCGAAAAGGGGAGCGAAAGAGAAAGAAAGACCCTAAAACTGTAGCCTAGGCCAACCCAACTCCTATTACTGAGTATGGTAATAATATTGTATTTAGGTTTGGCTGTAAAGCAAAAAAGGACAGTGCGGAGTTCCTTAGTCCTCACTGGTTATTTTAGAGGGATTTTTTTTTTTTCCTGGTACTAAATTCTGAAAGGAATTTCTCCCGTTGGACCTCATTCAAGGCGCTAACATCAACACTGCCTCCCTGTTTCATTCGGATCTGTCCTCTAATGTTGAACCCTCTGAGAGTCCCAGTCTGGCTGGTGTGTCTGAAACTGCACCCCGCCCTCAGCACTGACAGAACTCCAAGCTCTGATCCTGCACATGATCTGGACCCACTTAGGTACATTTTAGGATTAGGTCCGCAACTCTTGTCAGAAATGGATATGAACGATAGCATAGGAAGAATCCTTCTGCGTTTGCAGAGAAACTGGTACTAAAGACACTGTCCATTGTTCATTCAGCAAGTGCCCACAGAGACCCCTCTCTGAGCAGGGCACTGTTTGAGGCAAAGGGAATGAAGCACATGAAGTTCTGGCCCTTTGGAGCCTATATTTTTATGAGACAGACAACATATGAATGAATAAATACGTTACATTCTCAGGGAGCGACTGGCACGGGGAGAAACACAAAACCGGGCGGACAGATAATGTGTGCTCTGTGTGTGGCTGGTTTGGTGGCTTTTTACATGGCTCTGTTTTCATCTCATGCCTTTTTATCTGACGACATCACCTTTTCCTTAGCAACAGAGCACAAGATAAACATCGCAGGACCAAATACCTTTCACCAAGTTGTCCACGAAGGATGGCAGGAAAACTGCTACTATTTGAGGCGGAGGCTTTTGCCAAACTGTTCGTCACAGAAATAACAGTGGTACCAGCCAGGTCATTTCAATGGTAAATCTAACCTGAACCCATGCTACTGAACCTATAAGCTCTTCCGGAATTCCTTCCCCGGGTGCCAGATTCAGCCCATTTAGGGAGCGCTTAGAGGGGCCACATCCTCAACATACGTTAGCTTGTCGAGGGAGATTTCTGGAAACTGGGAAAGGAAAAAGGCAGTTGAGCAGACAGGTAGGAAGCTGGGCTCTGGAGCCAGACTGCCTGGCTCCCCACCTGGACCCCAAGAATCCCTTGCTGGGTGATCTTAGACCAGCTGAGACTGGCCTCCTTGTCTCTAAAAGAGGTTGATAATAATAAATACCGAATAGGGTTGCTGTGAGGATTAAGTTAGTTCACCAGTGTACAACCTTTAGAACATAACGCACTGAGTGTTTACTGGTCTTATTAGAACTCCAGTTTCCAGAAGAGAAGTAACTGACCCAAGGTCATACAGACTCAAAATTTGTACGTAGGTTTTCCTGACTCCAAACTCATGCTCTTCCTGCTACGACTGCCTCTGTCATAGTTCATAGGGATTAAACTAATGGTTCCTCCTAGAGATCTAGATCCAAATGACAATAGCCAAATAGACAGGGGCACTCATGAGAAAACAGGGTCATAAATTATACTGGTGCGTGATCGGCAATATTTATCAAGTGCTAATATGCCCAAGGCCTCCCACTCAATTAACAGTGATAACTCAAAGTAAATGGATTTTCCTTTCGCCTGATTATTCACTTTACCTCTTCATTTTTTATTGGGATAGCATTTTCTGTGCTGTGGGGGGTTCCAGAAGCAGATGAAATGATCCTGCTCTCAGGCTAGGGGAGGAAAGGGCAGAGACATATACAAAT
Organism: Mormoops blainvillei; assembly: GCA_004026545.1. Classification (NCBI taxonomy): domain Eukaryota; kingdom Metazoa; phylum Chordata; class Mammalia; order Chiroptera; family Mormoopidae; genus Mormoops; species Mormoops blainvillei. The sequence goes on from PVJD01015585.1 coordinate 22,364, forward strand.
GACAGACCAGCGGAGAGTATGATCAGATGCTCGGGAGGATGGGCCCGGTCACAAGGGACCTGCAATGAGAAGTAAGAGCAAGGCTGGATCAGGTTGGGACTAGTCAAAAGGATTTGTCTGAGGTCCTGCAGGAAATAACTGACACTAATGAGTCTGGAGTCCTCTGAAACAGTGACGTCGAATTGAAGATCTTGAGAGTGGCGGCGTGCTGCACAGAGCTACCTGCAGAAACATTACAAATTCAGTGCATGGTTTGGAGGTCAACTCCCTGCGATGGATTTATTTTTTGATCCATCAGTATTTTTATGCGAAGACATCTGAAGTAGACTTCCTCACGCTAAAAGATTTCTTCAGTTCTGTATTAGTCAGGGTACAGTCAGAAGATGAAGACCACACCAGTTATTTTAAGAGAGTAAATTTCATCTGAAGAATTGTTCACCAGATGTAGCAGTTAATTCCTACGGGTGAGCGACAGCGGCGGTCATAGCCGTTGCTACCTGGTGATGCTGTCGAGTTCTCTTTGTACGCTTTCGGTTACCTAGTTAACTGCTACATCTAGTGAACAGTTCTTCAGATGAAATTTACTCTCTTAAAATAACTGGTGAGCGTGGTGGACCAGGTAGACCTGCTGACTAAGAGAATATTCCACACAAGGAAGCCTGGGCAAAGGCACAGGCGTGGGAAGGCGTGGGCTGCCTTCAGAGATCAGGAAAACGATCCAGGCTGGCTGGACTGTGGGATAAGAAATGGCGGAGGGGGTGTGGGAAGAGGTAAGGTTCGTGAGGAAGGTGGGGGTCAGATCATCAAGACTTTTCTATGCCCACTGAACTGTCCGAACCCTGTCCTGGAAGCAGGGAAAGATTTAAAGTAGTGGAGTAACGTGAGTGGAATTGGTATTGAATGATAACTCCTGAGTCATCGTGGAGAATAGGTTGCAGGAGAGCAAAGGAGGCCAGGTAGGAGGCTGTGAGGCTGTTCCAGTCGCACGACAGTGAGAGCCTACTCGGTGGCAGCAGCTATAGGAAGGGGGTGGGCGGGACAGACAGGAAAAACACTAAGAGAGCAGGAATGAGACGGGCAGGAACTGCAGTGAGAAAACAACAGGGGAGCCTGTAGCATGGGCTTGGGTCACTGGACAGACAGACGGCGGTGCCATTCTCCAGGGTGGGAGGTACAGGGGTTGCCCTGTGGGTAAGGAAGGAAACAAATAGGATTAAGGTCATGACTTAAGCTTTGTACACGTGGCTTGAGCATCTGAAGTGATGAGGAGATTGGGACCTTAAAAGGCAGCCGAGTTGACATTGAACTTAGACTCTGCCGTCCAGATGGCGTCACTGCCGCCTTCCTAAAAGGTGTTGCTCATTAAGGAGATGGAAATCGCTCAGCGATTCCAGGAAAGATCTCCAGAATCTCTGACACTTACGACAGACATAGTCACCATTTCCCATATTATCATCTTTTCCCTCCTGTCCCCGTGATGACATCGAGGCCCGCGTTGGCAGTATGGCAGATGACCGCAGACACTCGCGTTGGAATGGATTTGTCCTGGTGCTCAATGACTAGTTTCTGAATTTAACTTCTGACCTGAGCTCTCCTCCTAAGTAGATGTCCAGAAAACTTTTTCAAAAATATTTTATATAGTGCTTAAAGTGCACTCCGGTCTCACATGATGATGTTACTCCTATCTTGAAGTTCTGGAGAAGGACTACGATCATAGTTGGAGTCTACAGTCTCTCCTCTTCCAAATATCATTTGCTTTGAGAAAGCAATTGCACACATAGAAGTAATGGAAACTGTTGTATTTAAGGCTAGTATCCGGAAGACCTCCTTGGCACTTTGTCTTATTCATTCAAATCATTTTCTTTTACATGCAAGTACAACACCGTTGCTTATAAAGGAGAGATGAGGGGATAATCTGTGGGCATGTAGGGGTCCACAGATTCCCCAGAATCAACAGGGAGCAGCCTCATCTG
>PVJD01015586.1:0-24328 GCA_004026545.1 Mormoops blainvillei
CTTCTCCCTCCCAACTGTTAACCCTCTAAATGACCTCCATATCTATGATTCTGCTTCTGTTCTGCTGTTTGCTTAGTTGGTTATTTGAATTCAATTATTGATAGTTATGAGTTTATTGCCATTTTAATGTTCATCATTTTGATCTTCTTTTTCTTATATGATTCCCTTTACCATTGCATATAATAATGACTTGATGATGATGAACATCTTTAGTTTTACCTTGTCTGGGAAGTACTTTTTCTGCCCTTCCATTCTAAATGATAGCTTTGCTGGAGAGAGTAATCTAGGTTGTAGGTTCTTGCTTTTCATCACTTTGAATACTCCTTGCCAGTCTCTTCTTGCCTGCAAAGTTTTTTTGTTTTTTTTGAGAAATCTGCTGATAGTCTTATGTGAACTCCTTTGTAGGTAACTCTCTGGTTTTCTCTTGCTGCTTTTAAGATTCTCTCTTTATCTTTAACCTTTGGCATTTTAATTATGAGGTGTGATGGTGTAGTCCTCTTTGGGTTCATCTTGTTTAGCACTCTGTGTGCTTCCTGAGCTTGTATGTCTATTGCCTTTGCCAAATTAGGGAATTTTTCTTTCATTATTTTTTCAAATAAGTTTTCAATTTCTTGCTCTTTTTCTCCTTCTTCTCCTATGATTCAGGTGTTGGTACGTTTAAAGATGTCCTAGGGGTTCCTAAGCCTATCCTCATTTTTTAAAATTATTTTTTCTTCCTGCTGTTCTGATTGAATGCTTTTTCCTTCCTTGTGTTCCAAATTATTGATTTGATTCTTGGTGTCATCCCCTCCACTGTAGGTTCCCTGTAGATTTTTTCTTTATTTCACTTAATGCAATCTTCATTTCTGCCTGGGTCTTTTTTATGCTATTGAAGTACCCAATGAATTCCTGACAACCAGTGTTTTGAACTTTGCATCTGATGGGTTGGTTCTCACAATTTCATTTAGTTCTTTTTCTAGAGTTTTGTTCTGTGCTTTCATTTGGACTGTATTTCTTTTTATCCTCAATTTGGCAGCCTCTCTGTGTTTGCTTCTGTGAATTAAGTAGAGCTGCTTTGACTCCCTGTCTTAGGAATGTGGTATATTGTAGAAAAGCACACCTGTAAGTTGTATGGGGTGGAGCCTTAGGCATTTGCCAGGGCAGGGCAACCTGTGTCACTGCTCTGTGGCTCTGTGTAGGGGAGAGCTCAGAGAGGGGGCAATGCTACTGTCTGGTCTCTGGATTTTTGCCTGGGGGGAACTTTACTTTCTCCCCATATGCCACTGGTGCCCTTCCAGATGTTACCCTGGTGCTGAATTCCAGAGGCAGTGAGTCTGCAAGAGTCCTAAATCTTTTGTGGATCCTTTAAGAGGAGTCTCTTTGGAATCCTGTAGTTTCTTCCATCATTCTGACCCCCACTGATTTTTACAGCCAGAAGTTATGGTGGCTTATCTTCCTGGTACTGGAACCCTGGATCGAGCAGCATGTTATGGGGCTAGAACCACTCACTCCCAAGGTATCTCTCCCAATTTTTATCCTCTACATGTGAATGTGGAATCACCCATGCCTCCTATCTCTGTGCCTCTCCATGTCTCTGCCCCCCCTTACACATCTGGATGAATGTGACTTTTTAAAATCCTTGGTTGCTGGACTTCCACACAGCTTGATTTTCTGACAATTCTGGATGATATTTTCTTTGTAGTGTAGTTGTTTTTTTTTTTTTTTTTCTGTAGTCATGTGCAGAGGTGAGGCATGTTTGCCTACACCTCCATCTTGATCAGAAGTCCTACTCTGATTATTTTGCCTTCCATTCTACCAGGACCCATGGTCATCTCCTCCTCCTAAATACATATTCAGCTCATCATTTGCTCCCATCCATCCTTGCACTTCTCCTTGAATATTCAGGAGAGGAAGAAGAGCAGCCTCCACCCACCCATGCTAGCTCAAAGTATGTGACATCTCTGGCCCTCAGCCCTCAGTTCTCTTGGCCAGAAAGACATGGTCAAGGCAATTAGCATGAAGTTGGGTATGGAAAGCTCTATCAGCAAGTACATAGAGCATAATATATTGTCTGCTTACCAGTCAGCCAGCCTTCTGTGCCACGGCTACAAAAGAAGCCCTGTAAGAAGAAACCACTTGCCTTCCTAAATTTGTCCTGAGAGGACATTATCTTGTGGAAAAGAAACAAAGCCTCAGCTCCATAAGCTCAAATGCTAGCAGGTGACCCTTGGCTTTCACTAGTACCATATCTTCTTTGTTCCCCTTCATGTTATTCTATGTGGACATGGAGAAGTGGACCATTAAATTGGGCACTTGAACCCTTATTTAATTTTCTAGGAGAAATTCACTGGAACTTCCTGAGTTTCAGAATCCAGTGTATGTAATGGAACAAAGAGTGCCCACTTGCCCAGTAGCCTGCAAGAATAAGGTACTATGGGGCCATAGAGCAGAGAGTGAAGGCAATATCCGGGTGTTTTGGAGTTATCTGCAAGAAAGTTGCACACTCAAAGCAAGTTATAATCAAGGGGGCACAGATCGTCTGAGGTACCATCAGAATTGCATGAAGCAAACTGTTTACTAGTTTTATACAATCCTGCATTGTTCCCACAGGCACAAAGTGCAGGCAGCAGACTGCCACCAAGAAAGATGGCAGTGCCCTCTTAAGGAATCCCTGGGCATTGCTGGGGACCTAGCTGGACTCAAGAAAATTTTGCCAGGGGCACCCAGCAGAACCATTGGAAGCAGAATCACAGAAATAGGTGGGGGTGGGTAAATAAAAAAAAAAAACAAACCTTGGGGACCTGGAAAGAAACCCTATCAGGGCTTTGGGAAAGGATCAGGAGAGGGCTGGTTAGTGGGTACTGAGACAGAGGGTTAGGATGAAAGAGTGACTGCAACACACTAGACTCTGGTGAGCTGGGAACCTTAAGACCCTGGGAACAGTGAGCATGATGCAGTCCCCTGGCTGAGCCCCTTTCTGATTCCTGGGCATAAGAACAAGGTGGAGACAGGAAGACATGTTCCATCAAGGAGCGTAGAAAGAGAAAAAGGAAAAAGAGACAGACAGAGAAACAGATACTCAGAGAAAAACAGACAGAGACAGAGAAGAGAGATCAAGACAGAGAGATTGAGACTTGGGGAAAATACAAAATGCATAGTAAGGCAATAGATATAGAGGAAAGGAGAAGAGAAATGTGTTAGGTGAACATGGTAGAAAATTTGATATCTATGGGTTTATTAGAAAAACATCTTTTCTTCTGAGGAACCTAGCAGTCACCAGATCTGCTGCTGAGAATCCAGGGTCAGATTAATGAAAGGACTCAGCTTAGGCAATCTTGCTTGCATACAAGACTATTACATCTATTTGAGCTGTGAAAAGCCATCTCTCTAATCCCTAAATCAGAACCCCCAAAGTTTGGACTCAGTTCCTTCTGTTGTCTGAGTAGCTGAGGACACAAATTCGGGTACTTCTTGCTCTTGGTCCTCCTTCTCCTCCAGGGCCATTCTAACAGAACTATCCAGAGGTTAATTGTTGGCACAATCGTACAACCCAATTTCCTCAACAGGCAGAGTGTATGGTTGTAAAGCAGGGCTGGTGAGTTCAGGGGTCCTGGGACCTTCTACTTTCAGTCATATGGCCTTAGTCTGGTTTTCTCTGGAAAGCTACTTCTATACCATCCTGCAATATGGGCTGCATTTACAGGGATCCTTTCTCCTTGGGGAAGGTATAAGACCAAAGGGCCTAGAGTTCTAGGACTCTGAACAAGCCTGAAACACTGCAGGACACAGGGCTCCAGTGGACCCACAAGGCCATCTGTAGAAGACTCACCCTTTTCCTAACAGCAGAAAGCCAGAAAAAAGTTCAAGATACAGCTCAAAGAAAAAGCTGTAAGATACAATCTTGTCTCTCTGTCTCCACAGGAAGACTCTAGGCACTGCTCAGTACATCCTCTCCTTTCTCACCCTAAGGTAAAGTCATAGGAAAAATTATGGGGGCCCATACCTCTTTCCCTGGAGTCTTCCAATAGGTGCTCCTCCAGTTATATGCCAACCAGCTTCCTTACAGGCCATACATGGGAGGATGTGGGCCTCAATTTCAAGAGATCTATGCCTTTTTGAGGCTCCTGAAAGGATAAAGAACAACAACAAAGAGCCTAGATAGACACTGGTTAAGATTCACCTCTTTTAGAAACTGTTCCCAGGCTAATCTCTCTTGACACTCAAATACCTTTATAGTCTTTAGAAACAACTATTATTAGTAAGGCAGGTTTCATATATTAGTTCCATATTTTTTGCTGCTTGGCCATTTTTTTTCTTAGTGTTTCTTTCTCTGGACCAGGCACCATAGTTCCTTTCCCCTTCTCTCCACCCTTACTGGCTCCCACTGCTTCAACTGAACCCATACCCTCCCTGCGAGCCTAGCCTTAGCTCTCCGGTGATATTGCATTCTCAGGATGGGATATTGACTACCTGACTCCAAGATCATGTTCTTGACTTGTATCAAAGTCAATTATCTTCGTTGGAAGTCACCCACATTCTTAACTCCGACCTTTTCTTTAGTCTACTCGGTGAATCTGCACAAGACTTGACCTCTCTCTGGGTCTCTGTTATGCCCTTGTTCACAATCTGTTCATGGAGTCAACAGCTTGTACTTTGTCCTCATTCAGTTGGAGGATATTGTTTTAAAGGAAAAATCTTTCTTCTCTATTGTGTTTCCGAAGCTGGGTGGTGTGGGTGCTTATTTGCCAAGGAGTAGGGAGAGGGGAAATGTGGACAGGGCCAAGGGCAGCTATGAGTGAGGGCTGGGGTTGGGACCAGAGTTGGAAGGACTCTGAAAGATGGCATCTAGGTTTTTGACATTGATTCCTTCACCAGAGCTACCACTTCCATGGCTTCTGACACTTGTGCTGCCACATCCTACACCAAATAGATCTAAGTATCAGTTAGAGGCTTCCAGGATGTCTTTTTTTTTTTTTTTTCATTTCCAGCCCCAACCACATTTCCAGATGTCTCTGCAGCAAAGTGAAATTCCACATAGGCAAGTCTTAGAAAAAAGAAAGAAAAAACAAAAAGCAAAAAAATCCCCAAAACTGGCAGCGAAAGGCTAAAAAGATGGAGCCCTTAGAGAAGGGAGTATCCCTGAGGAGGTGGAGACAAGGGGAGGAGAAGGGGGGAAGAGAGGAGGAGGAAAGCAGGCCTGTCCCTTTAAGGGGGTTGGCTGTCAATCAGAAAGCCCTTTTCATTGCTGGAGAAGAGGACAAAGATACTCAGAGAGAAAAAGTAAAGGACCGAAGAAGGAGACTGGAGAGACCAGGATCCTTCCAGCTGAACAAAGCTGTAAAGCAGACTAGCCAGCCGGCTACAGTTGAAGTCAGAGTCCCAAAGACATGGGTGAGTTTCAAAAACTTTAGCATGGAATATTTAAGCAGGCACAGGAATGTGCAAGAGAATTTCCAAATTTGGGGTTCAGGGTTTTCAATGGTTTAAGCGAGTTGTGTTTTGGCACTTTAAAAAAAAATTCCTTAGCATTCAGTTAGATTAACTCCTTCTCTGCTATATTGAGATTGATGCTTTATTGGCAAAGAATTCCAGCACAGCACATGACGAGTCCTGTAGGGCCTTGAAGAGAGTGCCCAGCAGGCTGGATATGGTCATGCGTCCTCCTACCCCCTTACTTTCTTCTACCTTCTTTTATCCCCTGGTAATGGCCAGGTAAGCTGACATCCCTAGTTCTGCTGGAGACAACTGATTGTTGGGTACCTCTCGGATGTACTGAATAACTGCTTGCTTGATACAAAATTTGGACCCTGTTTGGCAACAGTAGGAAATTGGTGAATTAGGCAAGGTGGATTCAGCCTTGGCCATGGCCAAGGAGGCCAATCTCAAGTTCAGAAAATGAAAATAAAGTCTTCAGTGGCTTTACCATGGTGAATGGATATGAGTAGGTGTCTGTGTGTGTGTGCATGTGTGTATGGGTGACCATATCTAACAAATATCACAGACTTAGCCTTCCTGGGGGCATAGTCCAAACTCCCTGCTATGACAAGGAGGCTGCTAGGGCCTTAGGGCTCTTGCTGACTTGTTTAAGTACAGAGGGCTTCTCTAGTTTCCATGAACAAAGAGAGAAGCTATGATGTCTAGGCTTTTGGTAGTGTGTACTCAGAGCAAAGTGTGCAGAGGACAAGGGTCTTTGTCCACACAGGATGTCACAGAAACATGTAGACATTGATTGGTTGTGGCAAAACAAGAGTAGCAGCTTGAATGCATCTTAAATAAAATAATAATGGATTGCCCCGTGTATTCACCATCAAATGTAGTACCCCGAAGACTCCAGGAACATCCAGGAAGATCGGTTTTCAACTCTTTTAAGCTGGTGTCAGCCTTTAGGTTGTTTTATCCTGAAACATCAAGAGAGCTCTTTTTAGCATGTATTCAGATAGGATAATTAAGAGGGTAGAGCACTGAATTAGAAATCAATACAATCGAGTTTATATCCCAGACCTGCCACATATGAACTTTGTGACTTTTGCTAGGTCATTGTGAATTATCACTTTTTCATCTGGAAAATGAGGATCACAATAACTGTTTTGTCTGCTTTCAAAGTTGTGAAAATCAAGTAATAATGATGTGAAAATCCTTTGAAAATGGCCAACCATTGTAAATCATGATAATACTGATTATTATACAATAACTTATGTATAGGTGAAGTCTTATTTTTTCCGAAGTGCCTGGGTTTTGTTTGCCTGCATTTTGTGCACTTAGGTAAGAATCATTTGACCAATTGAGTGTGGCCAGGTGAGAGGCGAATGATGGAGAAACCCAATTCCTGACCAATTCCTGACATCAGAAAACCTATCTGATGTCAGGGCAGCTGTTTGGGTAGGTTGTGATTTAAAAATGGAGAGCGAGTAAAGAATGGTGCTAAATACTACTTCCACAGGGGATGAAAGTGTATGGCTTTTTAACAATTATAGTAGACAATTATATCATGGAATCTGGATGGAAGAAACTTTAGAAGCTGTCTGAGTCAAACCATAATGCAATAGTCCCTTTTAAAGTAGCCAATTAAATGTTCCTACAGCCTCTTCTTAATCACCTCCAGGTACAGGGAGCGCACTACCTCAACCATACAGAATGCTGTAGCATTGAGGAAGCAAAGAGGAACACTCAATTCAGTAGTGTCTGCACAAAAGATTTTTTGGGGAAATGATAGTTCTTTAAACCTTGTCCCAACTTGGGAGGAAGATGTTCCAAATGAGTCTTTGGGATAACACTAGAACCGGAAAAGAGCAAAAGAGCAGTAGCTGATTAGTCTGTGTTTAGTGACACAATGCTATCACTGAACAGCAAAACATTGACTCCTATAAGCCTATTGTCTGAGAACAGTGGCTGTTATCCTGGTAACCAGACTGTGATGTTTCCCTTCCAAGGTGGCTTTTTGCTGAACAGTGTAGTTTTCGCTAGCTCAGAGTAAGTTGGTGCAGACCAAACAAAGTGTGGGGGCAGAGCAGGGGTCCAGTTTTACGAAATGCCTGAAGACTAACTGAATCCCACCCTGATGCCAAGAATGCTGCAAGAATGCCAGGAGCTAGAAAGAAACTAGATCCAAACAAGCACATTTATTTACTCTTCTTAGAGACACTTATTGAAATGATCATGGACAGCATTCTGTACCCCACTCCTCACCTCGGTCTTGCAGAGCCAGAGGAGCTCTTGAAGAGCCAGGCAGACATAAAAATCTACTCTGCTTCAAGGAGCTTTTGTCTGGCTTTGTGCTAGGAAAGCCAGTTTACTCAATAGCCTGACAACTGGAAGTGCTCTCTCAAAGCTATCTAAGTAGTAACAAGGCTCAAGAACCTCTTGGGACTTGGGTGGGAGGGGTAAATACAGTCTTCAAACCCATCAAGCCAGAATGCCAGCCAGTGTCATCTCTTTTCTCTTTTTGCTTTTTTTGTGTATTATCCTGAAAACCATCATCAGGGGATAGTTCTTAGTCTTCAAAGAAAGCAACAGTAGAAATGCCTTCCTTGCCCACAGAAATTCAGGTCCAGGGTAAGATCTAGGCAGAATAGTGACATGATCAGGAAAGGGTCACATCAACTGTGGAAAGCAAACAAAGAAGGTTTTCCTTCCTTTTCCACTGCCAGGGACTAAACTTATATCATAAGCTCAGCAAGTACTAATGGATTAATTCCTCCTTGGCTATTTCCAAATCATCCTAAGGGTAACCTCTCTGTTCTGTGCTGGCCTATGAGCTCTCTGCCAGGCAAAACTCTGAAAAAGAGTCAGTGATATCCCAAGGAAGACAATAAAGTTACCCAGATCAGCTTTACACTGCAACCAAGAAGAGAGGAGAAATTGGCAGGGGACTGACCTAAGTAATAAGGTATGAAAACCATTGTCTCTTAGCTTAGTGTCAGTTGCTTCTTTTTTACCTTCTTATATGTGGGCAAGGTGAAGGAGTGTGTTATGGACAGAGTTTAACAATCAAACTTCTACCCCAGCCTCCCAATGTTTGGGCATAAATTGGTTGTATGTGTGTGTGCGCGCACACTGTGGATGAGCAGGGAGTATTGGAAACAAGGTGGTCCAGATGCTGTTGCCATGGTAATAATAGTACCCATTGAAAGAGGAGGCTAGGATTTCTTTTTCTTTAACTCTGTCCACATGACTTGTCTATCTAGCAGACTTGGATTTGCATGCCCCAGTGGCTGCAGGGCCACTTTCCAGCCTTTGAATGTGGTATAAGAGCTAATTTCATTTAGGAAAGACAAGATTATAGTCAGGACTTTGTCTGAGCAGGATAAGGCCAGAAGCAAAAGACTTTGTCAGTGGTATCTCCTGATGATTATTGTTTTACTCCTAAAACCCACCCAGTGATCTCCATCCATCCCCAGTACCAGTCACTGCTGCTCTAACATCTTGGCCCTGTCAACTGTTTATAGGCCCTGATCAAGGAAGCCTCTGTTCATGGGGTGAGGTTAAGGGGTGGGATCTGGGAGGAGGGTAAGACTGTAGTGCAGATTAGAGACCTATGGAGATAGGGCCAGTTTTTTACTCAATGAGCATGCCTGTTGTTTAGCTATATTGCATAGGGTTCTATCTTTCCCTTTGTTAGCTGGATTCAAGGGATAGGCTAGGAATTGTGCAAGGCACAATTGGTTTCTTTCTACCATCCCTTTCCATGAAGCCCTTCCTCTCCTTCCTTTGATGAGTTCCCAGATTCACAATGAATTTCCATCATGGAGCTGGTTCTTGAGGCATGCCCAGGGCATGGGAAAGGAGGGAGGGATTGGGAGCCTTGGTTCCTGCTTAAAGTGACAGCGTCAGGATCAACACAGTCTCTTGGATAGGTATGGACATGTCACAACAGTCCTATTGATTTTTGTTAGACTCCTGTGAAGAGCATTGGTGAAAAGCGCTTGAAGTTCTATCATGGATCCATTAGCCTAGTTTGGGGAGTTTGCAGATAAATCTAGTCAACACTGAATATTTCCTCTTTCTTTACATTTTGCCCACAGGACTTGGTTATATGCATTTGAACACAAGATGATAGGTAGCTTTGGACTTTGATTCACAGACATAAGTTTCTTCTCCCCAACAAGACCGAAAGGTCTTTGAAGAAAGGGACTGAGCATTATAATCCCCTTTTGTTTATCATAGGATCTAGGTTACTGCTAACGTAACCCAATCCACATAAATAGAAATGAAAGGAAAACACTGGGGGAAGGTCATTATTTTTCTCTGTGACTGCTCATGAAAGTTAGTTGGTTTAATCCAACTGAGTTGCACTGGATAATATTATTACTATATAGTTTTTTTTTATGCCAACTCTACTATATTGCAGGTTGTACTTAGCCTGGAAAATGTGAGACTGTTTCTTGAGAGAGGCAAGAAACTTCTCCAAAATCCCTCACAGCCTACCAGAATCACACCAGTACCATTTCAACCATGAAGGATTCTGAAACGGAGAGCCTGTGGCTTTAGGCTTTTATTCCCCCATTCACATGGACATTTCTTGGGCTGTTAAAAATGAAAGTGAACCCAATGGACCCTACTCACAATGTTTAGATTGTCAGCTACTTTTATAAAGACACAATTTCTTGCATGTTCTGAGTTTTTCCTTGTTGGAACCCAAAATTTGATATTTTACTTTGGCAGACTAACAGATTCTTCACTTCTGATGGACTTAAATGCCCCCAGAACAAACATTTCATTTCAGTTGTGAAGAGATGGACATGTGATGCTTATGTCAATATTGAACTGTTTATAGATCAACAGTAATAGATTTATCTAGGGCCATTTATTTCCGACTCCACATTAGAGACTCATCGAAGCCTATGTCCTTCTTGTCTCTTTCTTTGAGTGGCCATAGACCAGAAAAGGACTTGCTATGTTATTCGAGCTCTAAGAAAAATAGAGGAAAAATGGGTATCAAGAGAGAGTATCAGGTTTAGCCCTTCATGACCCAGTAAGAACTATACATATGACACTCCCTGGTTATATGGATAATGATCAAGGGATCAGATACACTAAAGAGGATTTGCCTTAACCTTTATAACCCCTGGAGGGGGCACCAGCCAAAACTTGGAGTGAAATTCTCTGGTTAGCAAGAGTTCAAGTTCCTCCATCTCTGATCACACCTGTACCACCATTTGGCCCTTCCCAGGGTGAAAAAGCTGGGGTAAGTGAGTGGGCACAGGATAGTCACTTGCTAGGGTGGATAGCTCTCCTTACTCTAAACAAACAGTTCTGCCATTGTTCTCTGGGTCTGACCCCCTCTCCATGCCCAGGCCTGTGGGCCCCTACAGAATACCAATGAGGCTCCTGAGATCTCTGGGAAAAACAAGGCTTCTTTGTCTGGGGGAGCATGGAGGGCTCTGTCTAAGTCCTGACCCTGTGCTAGGGAGAGAGGGAACAGTGGGGTCACTGACGTTTCCCTCCCCCCACCCCCAGGCTTCAGAGACCTTCTTTACTAGAAGTCTAAGAATTCGGGGATGGGAAAAAGTTAGATAGGCAGAGAACGAAAATGGCAGCACTGCTTATTGTCAAGCTCCTTTTCTTGACTTACAGGTTGCATCTAGTGTTTTAACCTGTTTTGAAAGAGGAAAATCAACTTCTGAAATTTTTCCTGAGAATAATAATCAATTTCAAATGCTGTGTTTTTCTCTCCGGTATATATTGCATGTGGGTGCACATTACATGCATGCATGTGTTTGTATGTGCAAACACACACATACATATACACACGCCCCATGGGCCAGTTCTGATGAGACACTCTTACCAAGCATTATTGCAAAGCTCATGCTAAGTAAACTCTGCCTTTACTTACAGCAGCACAACTGCAAATTGCTTCCAAGAGAGGCCAAGCTTTTTGACAGCAGTGCTTAATTTCTTGGAAAAGAAAACAAATTCAGTTCTGCTGCAAATGTTAACTACTTACTTTTCTTGGCTTAGGCTTCCAAGCCTAATCTCTGGTGTGATATAGAAGGATCTTTGAGGAAAAGGTTCTCTGAGGACCGAGGAAGGGCTGTCATTTTAGGGGATGGTAGGTATAGGATTCACTCATTCTGTAGCTCTGAGGACAGAGACAAATGTCTACCTCAAGTTTCCCGTGATAAAGACAATTTGGTCCTTTGGAATCTGTTCACATTGATGCAATTCAGCCATGCAAATCACCAGATGATCAAGCACTTATGGCTAAAAAGAAACTGTACCAGTATTAAGAAGGTTGGGCAAAGGACTCCTGTAGTCCCTGATACTCCGGTATAGATAAGTGAACTTTGTATAAAAATTCAAACCTAAAATTTAATACAATTTATTTTTATAGGAATTTCCAAGATGCTTTCCCAAAATAGAAGTTTTTCAGCACAATTGCTGATTATTTATGTGTCTATATGTATATAAATAACTCATGTACATATAATAATATACAAAAATATAAAATACTTCATATATCATATCTATATATAGTATATGAATAGATATTTAAAATCAGTGTGTGTATTTGTGTGTGTGTGTGTGTGTGTGTGTGTAGAACTCTTTTCTTACAAGATTAACATTTTTATTTCTTCTAACTTTTGGGGATCAGACCAAGAGGTCAGAGGGAGCCATCCTTTCCCCATCTAGACAGCCATCGTCTACTTGAAATTTGTTGAGTTCTACTTCATGTGGCACCTGAGGGCATGGGTCTATTAGTTGGGGCACAGCTGTTCTTGGAGCCTGAGACTTCTTGTGTGCTTTTCTTGTCTCAGCAGGTCTGGGGATCTCAGGGACTGTTAGCACTTTAAGACACCTGTGTTCCCAGGCCCTGGTCTGTTTTCATCATGCCAGAAAGATGTTTCATGTTCTGCTGAATTTGTATAAAGTCTCTTTGTAGCTGTTTTGACAGAAATGCTATGTAAGACTGAGGATGGCTAAGCAGCAATATAAGGGAACAAATCAGCCATGGAAAAATGTTCAAAAATCACTAAGAATTTTTATTACTGGGAATAATAATAGTAATGATCCCATTACCATCTTCTGTCCTCTGACAGTTCCCTCCATCTCTTTGGATTGCTGTCCATATATCTAGACTAATAGGAATCAAGCATTCCATGCAGCATATTCACATAATGTTGAGGAATATCCAGGAGCACACAATTTCCAAAGTTTCCACCACTTGGAACGCATAGTTTTGGGATCAACCTCACATTCTACAAGACTAAACCTCTATACTCCTGCTTTTTGGACTCTGAGATGACACTCCTTCCATGCATGTGAGCACAGGGCCTGACTGGCCTGGCAGAGAGGTATGAGTGGCATGGCCTTCCCATTGTACATCCCTGACTGTTTCCCCTCCTTCTTCCCCAGGTTTGTTAGAGTGCTGTGCAAGATGTCTCGTAGGGGCCCCCTTTGCCTCCCTGGTGGCCACTGGATTGTGTTTCTTTGGGGTGGCACTGTTCTGTGGCTGTGGACATGAAGCCCTCACTGGTACAGAAAAACTAATTGAGACCTATTTCTCCAAAAACTACCAGGACTATGAGTATCTTATCAATGTGTAAGTACTTGTCATCCCACACAAACCCGTCTCTTTTTCCCTCTCTCCATCTTGGAGATACAGAACTCATAAGTACCTTAGTGACAAGTAGGCAATTGATATGGAATTGCGAAGGGTTCCTGAGTCTTCCCTCTGTGTGCATATTTCACCTATGCCACATCTGAACCCCTACATAAGGGGAAAGTGCCAAGTTCAGAAAGGCGGAGCCTGTCTGCTTACCACTCCTCCAGCCCTTGTTCCCTTCCATGCATTCAAACTATTGCTCAGCAGGATTAACATTGACTGAGTTGGAGCCTCTGAAGTGGTAGATATAGAATTCGGGGGAGGCATAATGAGTGGACAGAGTAGGGTCACTGCATTTGGTTTGACACACCACTTCAGTCTGCTCAGGCCCAATACTAGCTTCTCCTATTCCTGGAGCAAGTCACGTTCCTCTTCCTTCATTGGTCTTCTTGCCCAGCTCCTCTCTCCTCTGAGGGAGCATCTCTGAAGGGTTAGGCAAAGGAGAGTAGGGTTCTGGTTGTTCAGGTCACAGTGTAGGCAAGGTGTGGGTGGAGAAGCATGTGCATCTAGCCACATACTCTCTATCTTCCCTTACTTCAATCCCGATAAGGTGCAAGCATGGAGGCGGAGCCTAGTGATCCCTCTAAAGACTCCCTAGCCTTGTTTAGGTGCCCACTTAAGTGTCTACCTCATTTATGCAGGGAGGGAACTGGTTCCTCAATTAATAAGATTCTTTGGTCTCATTTGTCTATCTGTTAATGCAGGATCCATGGCTTCCAGTATTTCATCTATGGAACTGCCTCTTTCTTCTTCCTTTATGGGGCCCTCCTGCTGGCTGAGGGTTTCTACACCACCGGCGCAGTCAGGCAGATCTTTGGCGACTACAAGACCACCATCTGCGGCAAGGGCCTGAGCGCAACGGTAACAGGGGGCCAGAAGGGGAGGGGTTCCAGAGGCCAACATCAAGCTCATTCTTTGGAGCGGGTGTGTCATTGTTTGGGAAAATGGCTAGGACATCCCGACAAGGTGATCATACTCAGGATTTTGTGGCAATAACAAGGGGTGGGGGACAATTGGGCATGTGTCTGTGGCCTCACCCTCACCCAAGGCTGGGTCCTCTCTAGGTACCTGGTCTTTTAGTGAGGAAGTGATGGCTACAGCCAAATGAGGTCAGGAAGAACGTGGTGCCCAGCTGGCTTAGCCTCACCTTTGTAAAGTTCCCTAGAAAATTTCATCTCAAAATGAAAATCATGAGTTTTATGGGATGCTTTTTTATAATCTGACCATTTCTAAGTCATCTGTTGGTATCCCTTTACTCCTCTCCTAAGAGGGACCATAACAAGAGTAGAGCTGACTGCCTAAGAGTCTAAAATGTTACCCGTGCAGCTGAGTTATAGATCGCTAATCTGAGAGGGATGGCAGATCATGGAAATTAAATAATTGACTCCAATGTGGAATTCACAATATTTTGGGATCCTACTCTATTAGAGGTCCTGGGGGAACTAGAATAAATCTGCATATTTAATGCTTCATCTTTTGACTGAGGGCCATCCATGCCTCTATGGAGGCACACATTGGTTTTCAGTCTGTAGAGTTTAAGGTCCTTCTGGGGCTGAACATCTGTAGGGTGTGGTGATTTCTTTTGTGACCAGCAGTTGACTTAGAAAGGTTTGTTGTTTTTTTTTTTTTAATCTGAAATTTAAATCTCCTATTGGCTTTGTTCAGTGACTAGGGATCAAAAGTCTTGTGACAATAAACATTTTCTAAGCTCAGCCTAAGGCAAGAAATGGCACGACTTTCTTTCAAGATCTATTTTGATTTCTTCACACCTTATCTGTCCAACAAATCTCCTGAAGCCTCTCTAACCCAGGGACCCTTCTCACTCCAACCCCCTACCTGTTCCTGCCGTCCTCCTTCACACTCAGGGCCAGTTCTCTAGTAGATACTGCCAATGACAGTTGGCAGAGGTGCCTTGCTTACTAATTTCATTTGGTGGAGATCCCTGGAATATGGTTCCATTTCTGGCACATGCCACTCCAGGATCTCCCACTTTGTGTTTCAACATATACAGGCTAATGATCATTTTTAACCAACCCATGTCAATTGTTTTAGTTTGTGGGCATCACCTATGCCCTGACTGTTGTGTGGCTCCTGGTGTTTGCCTGTTCTGCTGTGCCTGTGTACATTTACTTCAACACCTGGACCACCTGCCAGTCTATTGCCTCCCCCAGCAAGACCTCTGCCAGTATAGGCAGCCTCTGTGCTGATGCCAGAATGTATGGTGAGTTAGTGCATGGGTGCCCTGGCTCTTCAATCCCCTTATGGAAGCACTATAAATTTGGTTCTTTACTTAGGGTAAGGAGTGTGGTAATTATGGGGAAAGATAAGAGGGATGCCTGGATCTTATTTTGTTACCCCCTCTCCACTGAAACTAGAGATATCTCTTCCCTTGAAAGGAAACTTATTGGAAGAGGGAGGATATTTATTGGCTGTATACACAACTCTACCCTATTTGACTGCTGTTCCCAACCCAGAACAGTACATTTCAATAACAAACACAAGATTTTACAATTGCTCAATATTACCTTCTATTTTTCGGTAAATCTTTAGGAAAGAGGATCCTGATTGTTAGTGGGATCCAACTTTTCATCCAGGGTGATTAAAACTGAAAGAAGGGCTCTGAAGAAAAGTCTTCACGTAGCCCCACAACTCCATGAAGCTCACCTTAGTTGACTTGTGTGTCTTACTTAGGTGTTCTCCCATGGAATGCTTTCCCTGGCAAGGTGTGTGGCTCTAACCTTCTGTCCATCTGCAAAACAGCTGAGGTGAGTGGACCATTTAGGTTACTTTACAGTGGAATGGCTAGTACCATACAAATTCCTACCCATGGCCTTTAATTTTAAGGAGCACAGTTTCTCTTTTCTGGATTTTGAGTTAGCAGATTGTCTTCTACAAAATATTGGCTTAGACCTGGCCAGTATGGCTCAGTTGATTAGAGCATCATTCTGTAAATGAAAGGTTGTGGGTTCTATTCCCAGTCAGGGTACATTCCTAGGTTACAGATTTGATCCCTGGTGCAGTTGTGGATGCATGCAACCCCTGATCTGGATGTAAATGATCCCCAGTCCGGATGTATATGATCACCGGTTCAGAGGCCAATCCCGTCTGGTCATGTATGGGAGGCAACCAATCGATTCTTCTTTCTCCCATTGATATTTCTCTCTTTCCCTTACTTTCTCCCTTCTTCTCTCTCTAAAAGCAATGAAAAAAGTGTCCTCACATGAGAATAAAAAAAAAAGAAAAAAAGAAATCGGCTTAGTGTGCCTGAGCCAATGAGCATAGATAGTAAATTATCTATAGTCCCTAGAGGTGCACAGAAAGCCTTCCATTCCAAGAACCCCTCCTTTAAAACAGAAATTTGTAGCTTTAGGTGAAGATAGAGCTTAATGGTAAAATCCCCCAAATGAAATTTTTTTCTTTTAGTTAAAAAAAAACAGAACAAAAAACCCATCAGCCCTTGCTGGTGTGGCTCAGTGGATTGAGTGCTGGCCTATGAACCAAAGGGTCACTAGTTAGATTCTCGGTCAGGACACATGCCTGGGTTGCAGGCCAGGTCCCCAGTAGGGAGCGTGAGACAGGCAACCACACATTGATGTTTCCCTTTCTCCATCCCTTCCCCTCTGTCTAAAAATAAATAAATAAATAAATAAATAAATAAATAAATAAATAAATAAATAAATAAATGAAATATGTTTTAAAAAACCATCAGAAAAATTGTGCATAGGGATATTCATAGGTTTTACAAAACACTTTCAGTGTGGAACTTCTCAATCTCCAGTAAGAAGTAAAAAACAGTACATTTGAAAAAGGAAAACACTATATTGAGAACAGATATTATACACAAATGAAGCAGAGAAATAAAAGTAATCCTGAGGAAGAAGGCAGCAAATAATTTATTTGAAAACAAAATGTGGATTTAAATTTTTGGTATCCTGGGCACAATTGTAAAGAACCAGTTGATTAAAATATTTTATGAGTATTTCATGTGTATTCTGTGTTCTCGGTGTTATGGGGCTAGGTATTATGGTATACATTGAAGAATGGAAGATCTACCCTCAGAGAAGTGACAACTTAGAGATGCAGAAATAACACATAAAAAGATATCAACACATATTCAGAAAGGTGAATTCATGATCTACAGCAGAGCATATCTTTTCTGTTGCAAGAAACAGTTCTCCTTTTGCATTTTCTTACAGTTCCAAATGACCTTCCACCTGTTTATTGCTGCATTTGTGGGGGCGGCAGCCACTCTGGTTTCACTGGTGAGTTGTCTTTGAATGATATTGGCAAATAAATGGGCCCAAATAACTGGTGTCCACCTATGCTGAAAGGCAAAAAATAGACTCCTTCTATCTTTCAAATGATGGAGAGAAGCTACCAGGAAAAGACAGCAAAGTGTAGAGACTGTGCATTTCTACTTTGCGTCGGCAAGGCATAAAAACCAGAAATTAGACAGGAGCAAGGCAAATGGTGTGAGGAAAGAAGAAATAAGAGATTCATAGTTAAGAATAATAATGCTTAGCATTTACAGTGTGTGTAATATCACCAAATGATTTACAGTCATACATTACAGCTAATTCCCAACACATCCTGGTCAGGTCAGTGTCAAGAACACTGATACATTACTAAACATAGTGTTCCAAAGCCTGAAATTCTATATACTGTAAATATGACTCCATCTTGGATATTCTCCAAGAGATTTAGTTACTCTCCTATAAATACAGGAAGGACCCCCAACAGTATGAGAATTGTTATTACTATAATGCGATTCTGTGTCCCAAGTCCCGCTGGTGGTATTATATAGCACAGTGTCAATGTAGTACATTCATTGTTCACATTAAAAACCTAGGGCAATGAAGGGTGAAGCAGTTTATCTGAAGTCATTGAGTAAGTTGTAAATATTCAAGGATAATCTCACAGAACTCCTGGCCCCTACTGCTGAGGGTTTTATATAGTCTAGTTGTTTCTCATTTTGTAAAATAAATTGATGCATTAAGCACTGGAGGGCTGTGTTGCCTGCGGGAAAGACCCTGTGATTCCAGGTCACTCAGACATGTGGGTAAGATGATGGCAGAGCCCATGTATTGTTCACTTCCCTCAGGAAAAGCTTGTGCCAGGCCAAGCATAGGTGTGGAATAAATCCTTGATGTGTTTGTTCTCTGGGCCTGGGGCATTGGAAGGAAATGTTTCAGAGAGGACTGCTAGTCAAGTAGATAGGACAAAAGCCTGGGACATGTTACTTTTTAAAGAACAGTTTTTTCCCCTTTTATTTAGCTATAATTTATTTCATCCTTTCTTCATTCCCAAGAAGATTGGAGGAGGGAGTGTTTCCTTTCCTACTCTCACTCATATTCTCTCTTCTGTTCCCTACAGCTCACCTTCATGATTGCTGCCACTTACAACTTTGCCGTCCTTAAACTCATGGGCCGAGGCACCAAGTTCTGATCGCCTGTAGAAACTTCCCTTTCCCTAATAATGAGGCTCTAACCGCACAGCCTACATGCTACGTCTCCCATGTTAACTCTTTGCCTTTGCCACTGACTGGCCCTCTTCTTACTTGATGAGTGTAACAAGAAAGGAGAGTCTTGTGGTGATTGATGTCTCTCTGTGGACTCTCCCCTCTTATGTACTTCTTTTAGTCATTTTGCTTCACAGCTGGTTCCTGCTAGAAATGGGAAATGCTTAAGATGGTGACTCCTCAACTGCAAGTCACAAAGAATGTAGGCTCGACTGCAACTTTCAAACATCTCCTCAGGACCAGGGAGTGTTTTCTTCTCAAAGGGCACTTCCACTGATGGAAACAAAGTGAAAAGAAAGATGCTCAGGTAGAAAGAAGGAATGTACCTGGTCCCATTACTATCTATGGGGACCAAATATATTCTCCTTGGTATGCAAGACAGAGAATTCAGTCCTGTCCCCCTATTACCACTGTAGATAGAAGAAAAAAGGAATGCCAGTAAAATAATAAGAGCATTTCCCCAAATCTGTGTATTGCAGCTGGGAGAAGGGGGTCAAAGCAAGGATCTTTCACTCATAGAAAGAGAGCACTGACCCCAATGGCGAAGGACTATTTAAGCCATAACTCAGCCAACCTTACTTATAGCATAAGGGAGCGTAGTGTCTGTGTAGACAGAGGGGAAACCTGGCCTTACACCTCACTAGAGAAGAGAAACAGGATGTTATCAGCATTTTCTCAGTCCCTTCTCCTTAAGAACAGCTACCATGACAACCTTGTAGTTTCCAAGGAGCTGAGAATAGAGAGAAACTAGCTCAGATTTTTAAAAAAAGACTTGCTTAAGGAACAGTAGTTGCTAGTGGCTAATGGTGTAAACTGAGCCAGCCCTCTGATAGACACAGGGTAGATAACTCTATGATAGCATGTCTTTTTTTCTGTTAATTAGTTGTATACTCTGGCCTCTGTCATATCTTCACAATGGTGCTCTTCTCATGGGGTATTATCTATTCAGTCATTGTAGGTGATTTGAAGATCTTGACTTGTTTCAGACTTATGCACATTTCACATTTTCCAGTTTGTTTATCACTTGGCTGGGTTTGTACCAGAAAGATCTGGAGAATGATTCTTTGAATATGATTCTTTAACAGGTGAAAATTGGACAGTAAACATCACAAATGATACGTAAAATTGGCTAGTTCTGTGCATCTATTGCAATCTTCTATAAATTATTCTGCCTTTTGCAGAAACAAATTTGGTGAATTTGAACCCCAATTTGAATAACCTATTATTTTAATTATTAGTTGATTGTTCTTTCTAGCTAGTGGGAAATGATTTGGTATAGCAATGTTACCTTGGTGCGTTAGAGTCAGATTTATCATATAGGTTATTCTCTCTGGTGTAGAACACATAACTGAATGCACCAGCTGTCAGCTATTCAGTTAGCAAGGTTCCACAGAAAAGGAAAGGTGGAAAGATTTTGAAACCTGAATAGCTCCCAAGTTTCAGTCTTCTCTTTCTTGTTTATTAACTTTGGTTTAAAGATGAAGGGCTGATTGGTCTTTATTGAAGGGAAGATTTTATGGGTATGACTATAGGCAGCTCTTTTGTTGTAAAGACTTGTGTGTTTTTCCCCCAAAGTGGTTTCAGCAATGTTTAAGGAGATGTAATATCTTTACAGAAAGATACTTGGTATTTGTTTTCATACCAGTATACCAGATAAACTCCCAGGCTGCATAGAGGGAGGAGATGAAAAAGGTTCTTTAAGAAACCAATCAAGATCACAAAAAGTGAAGTAATCCATACCTTGTGTTTTGTTTTGATTTAATAACATAAATAACCAACTTTTCCTGAAAACCTCCCAGGCATACATATACACATATATACACACACACAAAGAGAGTTAATCAACTGCAAGAGTTTCCTTCATTTCTGATATAGAATTTCAATTTTAACACACATAATGGATAAGCTTTTAGAAACTTATCTTATAAAATGTATTTTATAAAATTAAAGAAAATAAAATTAAGAATGTTCTCAATAAAACATTGTGTCCTCTAAGTGAATTGTTCTCTTTAACCCCACAATAGATCTCAAATAATTGTATCTTTATTGTGCTTTAAGAAGTTCATTAATTTTTCAGGTCATCCAAGTGATTCTCACAACAATTCTCTAAAATATAGTAGATAAATTACTTCTATTTTTATAGCTGGTGACACTAAGAAATAGAGGCAACAATAATTACCCAAAGAAACCCAAAAAATACATTTTTGAGTTTGGACTAGGACTCAGATCTTGATAACAGTTCATTGTCAGGCTTAAGGTTTCTTTTCTCTTAATTTAGTTTTCAGAGTGGTCTGCTAATTCAGAGTCAAACAGGGTTACTTCTTTAATACAAGAATGGTGCCCAGCTCTGGTGTCTTTAGAATTAAGTTATTCTTAGGTTTTCTTTGAAAAGTTTGAATTTTCCAATAATGAGCCCTTAATGCTTCATACATGGGTAATGCTTAGCTTTACCTGGAAAGTGCTGGATGAAAGGTTTAATGTCAAGGCACAGCACATATTGTGAGAGCAATATAAATTTAAACAGTTTGTGGCAATACTGTATTAAAATAATAAGTAACATCTACTACCATGATTGGTCAACCCACTAGCCCGTGGAACAAAGCATTAAATGCCTGTCACAACCCCAGGCTAGAATCTGGTGCTCTTGGTCAGCACTCTAATGACAAGCCTAAAGAAATCTGACTTAAAATTAGCTGTAGATTCATTGTCCCATAGTTGCAGCTGGCAAGCAACACAGTTGGAGAGAAAGGAGACTTTAGCTTGGGGCAATAAGTCAGCCATTAATTAAGGAGCTCCATTCAAAAATAGTTTCATGGGTGGAGGTGGAAGAAGGTATAAGGGGGGTAAATGGTAATGGAAAAATACAATAAAATAAATTAAAAAAACCAAAAATAGTTTCAATTTAATTTCCTGATTGCTGCTTTGCCACAACTAATATTCTGCAAGCATGTCTGGCTGGATAACTTTAAGACAAAAAGAATAATGATATGACAAAGTCTTATTTTTAGATACTGACAAACAAGGACACAGCACCATATTTTGGAGAATTGATTCATAGTGCTATGAAGTGAATACATTTTTGCCTCAGAGGGGCAGAAATCTAGTTTCTAAGAAAGCTGTGTTAGTCTGCCCTTATTTAGCTCTTCCCCCTGGGACTGATCTATAGATGGAGTTTCCAGGCTCTCAGAAGCTGAGAGCATCTCCAGTGTATCAATTGAGCCCATTGTTCTTGGCTCTCCCACACATCATAAACCTCCTTTCTCTGAACTGAAAGAGCTCTCTTTGTGCTTCTATCAGCCAAAGTTCAAGATGCATCAGTATAAACAAGAAATATTTTCTTACAGCATCCGTTGTGTTACTTTTCCTATCTTCAAGGTCAGTACTGCATACAGTTATGCAGGGTGTGGAAGCTGCAGATTTGACCAGAGCAACATTTGTTTATTTGTTATTAGAGTCTACAAACACTTATGGAGCACATATTAAGCTTTATGCTAAACTCTGGGTGTTTCAAGTTTGGGGGCCATGTGGGTAGAAAGGTGATAAAGATATGATCTTACATTCAAGGATCTCACTCAGCCTCAACCAGAACAGAGATGTCTCTCCTAGGGTGGAATGGAGTGGAAGCAAGAAGCATGCAAGAAGCAATCTGACCAGCTGACTGCAGCAGGCATCTGAATTCTTCTCTTAGTATGTGGGAGACGTGGTGGTTAAGGGCCATGATTTCACGTGGCTCTGGTTCTCTTAGACCCTGACAAAAACAAAACTTCAATTTAGAGTCCTGAAAGCTTGTGACTTGCCCTCTCTATGTTACCCTGCTTCTGGCCTTACATGTGACAGTATTATGCACACACTGTCACAATGCATGTGTGTGTTTTCGCCCACTCAGTCATCTGAGGAGTTAGAGGGCACATGGGTCAGGATTTACACAAATGCGGGCTGTTTATCATTGCTTTTGCTTTCCATCCAGGCTAAATCTGAGAAACCATGGAAGGGTATGTGATAAGATACAAGGTATTTCTCTCTGAATTTCCTTACTGTGAGCACAGATAGTGTGTCTATTTTGACATTAACAGGTTGATAAATATTAAGTAACAAATGGAAGAAAAATTGATTCTTACATGAACTAAGTAAAAATTTGGCCTTTTCCTATATTAACAGAAGGTGTGGAATTCAAGTCAATATCTACAAATTGGGAAAGATTTCCCTTGTTCAGTCACTTGCTTTGAAATAAGCAACCATGCTCTTCACAATTTCTGTTGTCCTGCAAATTTGTTGTCTGTGTTCCTGCTCTGGTACTCCTTTATAAAAAAAGATTATTTATTATTCATTTTTAAAGAAAGGGGAAGGGAGACAGAAATAGAGTAACATCAGTGTGTGGTTACCTCTCATGCACCCCCTACCAGGGACCTGGCCTGCAACCCAGGCATGTGCCCTGATGGGGAATCAAACCGGCAAACCCCTGACCCACAGGCTGGTGCTCAATCCACTGAGCCACACCAGCCAGGGAGGTTCTCCTTGACTCATACGCTTTATTCCAAAGGAAAGAAAAAATAGATAAAGTAATAAGCATTTTCCAGATTATGAAATAACCAAAAGAAATCCAAACTTAACATTTTATTCAAACCTTGAACAAATATTTATTTAATAAATTCCCTATGCCAAGTGTTATGCTAGGTATTAGTAATACAGAACTGAAGAAAACAAACACACAGCCTCTGCTCTCATAGAACTCAAGTAAACACAAAAAAGGGTTGGGGAGGGAGATAGGAATGTGGTAAAGAATGAGGCTAAGATCCTGTGACGAGAAAACCAGAAAAGATAGAATCAGGGAGAAGCTTGTACAGTTCCATGAAAAACAAAGGGTCAAGTAAAAGATTTAGGCATGAAATTCTGTATCTAGAGAAAGACGCCTGGCATGCTATGGTATTTATGGTTAAAAATGGCCTCATATTGTTTTGTTCACCAATGTGAATAGTAAGCCAACTCTGGGCTCTGAAGGAACTAGCTTCACTGATAGTTCATGTAGTTTATGAAACTCTAACTTTCAAACATGAAAAGGGAAAACCATGAAGCTGGATCTGAGGGCTACAATTTAAAACCAAAAAAACCAGCTGATATTTGAAAATGTATAGATGGCTCTAATTTTATTTGATGACTTGAGCTAACATGTAGAGCCACTTAAAAACAGAAAGGAGATGTGGCTGTTGTGATCAAAGCTCTTTCATGTGCCTAAATGTACCAGATATGAACTGTGTGGACTCTGATTTAAAATCTGAAATCAGCCCACATTAATAAAAAAAATTTGATCAGAAACATAATCATTTTCCTATATGAATATGATATTATCACCACAACTTAGGAGTGGTCTTAGTAAAGCAATGCCTCAGCTAATTATTACTAGGACAAAAAGCCTACATATCAAATATTCTAAAAAATTATAATTTTAATAACTGTTTGCAACTTTTTATTGGTGAATAGCATAAATCATTCCATAGAATACATACCACAGGATATATTCTGCAGCTAATGTATCTGGGAGGACACAAGTAAGTTACATTTCTCAAAGCCAGGTTTTTCTTACTGAAGTATATGTATGTATGACTGTTGTTGCTCTTACTGTGTGTTTGTCTTCTGCTTGTTTTTAGTAACTGAGATGATTATAGCCACTTTAAAATATTTCCACATTAAAATTTTTAATGTCATGCTTTATGAAATGGGGTTTTTATCAC